>CM039502.1:11728019-11806444 GCA_022432975.1 Begonia masoniana
AACCATTCTTCACCTGAACCTTCTTCACCTACACCATAAGGTTTAACTTACGCCTAATGCTTAGTAAGGGAAGCATGCTGACAGATTATACAGAGTACACAATTTAAGGGACATAATTATAAACCATTCTCATTAGTTCATCTTTATCATTACATAAAATGATTAAGGCCTTTTTTTTTTTTTTTGGGAACGGAGGGAGAAACAGGGACTAGTCATTTGCCTATCGCGGTCAGCGACATATCATTTGCCTATCGCGGCATCAGATACATCACCGCCTCCCAGTGGGGAGATCTCGCGGAGCCATAATATCATTAACTCGGCCTCCACAGGTGGAGATTTCGCGAAGTCGTACATTTTTTTTTTTTTTTTCCCCTTTCTTGACTCACCACATTTGGACGCCCGAGGGCCGTGGATGGTACCGGAGATAGGTAAAATCGGAACGCGGCGGTGGCGGCGAGATAGGGGATTGGCGTCGTGAACATCAGCGTCACAGGTGGTGCACAGAGAGGCGGCATCGGCCTTGCATATAAAAGCTGCCGGGGCTCGCTCGCACGCCCCGCATACAAAAACTCGCTCGTGGCAAGAGGCTATGCCGTTCGCCGCGTGTATTCTAGAGTCGCAGCCGGAGCATAGAAACGCCAAATCATCTCTGCAGTAGATAGTACACGTCGCTGAGCGGCAAGTATCGCATACTCGTCCCCAACTGTTACAGCCGCCGGTACTTCCGCCGTCGTCATTTCCAGAGTCGATTTCAGTCTTCAACATCTCCGTCTCTCTCTCTCTCTCTCTTCTCTACGAATGGACTATTTGAATGAGCTTGTGTGAGAAGTCGACGAAGTAGAATCTGGGACTGCCATGTGGCAACAACTTAGTGGGTGACCAGAATTATGTGGTTAGTGTGGTTTGAAGTGGGGCCCGCTTATAGATAATGGGGTCTACATAAGGGCCCATCCTTTTTGCTATAATGACTATTTTAATGTAGCTCTAAATCTGGGCGGCTCGATTAAAAATTGACGGTCGAGATCAACTTAAGGTGTTGTCAGCGTCAGTGCTGAGTTGGAACCAAAACAATTCCTCTCAACAAGAAAAGAAAAAGCGCCACGTGGAATAATACTAAAGAAGAGATTAGGATGCATTACGACCACAACCTTCCCTCCGGCGGGCCATCCACCCTCAATAAAACATATAATTTAATTTCATATTTTTTATTATGACTACTCAATAATTTAATAAAATAATAAATTATTTATAATTTAATATAAAGTATTTATTATCTAAACTATTAATAATATTCTAACAAAAAAGAAATTCAGGTAGTTCGTAGTTGCTAGTAAAAGCGAAACTCGAGCAGCTATTTGAACGACGTAGTTTAAAGAGGCACACTAACTCTGATCGAAAGAAGCGGACTAGCGGAGTGGACTCGTAGTGTAATACAAAAAGCCCTAGAAAGGCCCACCCCCCAAATCTCGCGCTCTCTCTCATTTCTCGCTTTCTTTCACTCTCTTTCGCTCGCTAGCTCGCTCTCTCTCTCTGAAAATCGAAGAAGAAGAGCAAGATGTCTCTCAGAGTGCTGAACCCTAATGCAGAGGTGCTGAACAAATCTGCAGCTCTTCACATGAACATCAATGCCGCCAAGGGCTTGCAGGACGTCCTTAAAACCAACCTTGGTCCTAAGGGCACCATTAAAATGTATACCATACGCTCCTACTTTCCTGTTTCTTTTTCATTTTGTACTTTCCATTTATCATCTCGCATTTCTCTTCCAGGCTCGTTGGCGGAGCTGGTGATATCAAGCTCACCAAGGACGGGAACACTCTCCTCAAAGAAATGGTGTGTTTTCTCTCTTGTTTTATCTGAAACTGTGCTAAATTTTGGATCGACTAAGAATTTTATCGAATTATTATGGCGTTCCTTTCGTCTGTATTGAGATGAGAAATATGTGTTTGGGATGGACGTTTAACCACTGGCATTTATTGCGCTGTTTTTAAATGTTGCAGCAAATTCAGAACCCGACGGCAATCATGATCGCACGAACGGCAGTTGCTCAAGATGATACAAGTGGAGATGGAACAACTTCTACGGTGCTTTTCATTGGCGAACTTATGAAACAGTCTGAACGTTGTATTGATGAAGGTTGGTTGTCTAATTTTGAAACCAGGAGAAGTAGAAGTTAAGTCATAATCTGTTCTTTTTTCCTAGTTGTGCTGGTTTGAAGTTTGGACTTAAGCTAAGAATAACTTAGTAGTTAGTACGAGCGACAAAACAGCACGTCTTTTTTTTGATTTATTATGTAGTAAAGAATTGCTCACTAGATTTGAAATGTTAAACCTTCTTCAATTGTAGCCTGACAACTCTTTCATGGATGGATTGTTGAACCATATGCAAAGTTTGTTTTTATACACTAAATTTTAAAGAAAAGTAATAACTGCACTGCCTCAATTTGAGATTCGGCAGTTGGATTTGTACTGTTTTAATTCATTTTTGTGATGTGGAGAATTAAAACAAGGAAATATTCAAGCGACTCACTGTTACAGTAGCTTGAAACTGCTTTGATGTATCTCCATGGTCAACTTTTCTAAAATTTTTGCTATTTAATAGGAATGCATCCACGAGTCCTCGTTGATGGATTTGAAATTGCGAAGAAAGCGACACTTCAGTTTCTCGAAAATTTCAAGACTCCTGCAGCGATGGGTGATGAGCCTGATAAAGAGATTCTTAAAATGGTTGCAAGAACAACTCTGAGAACCAAGGTACGTGAATTACAGTGGCAGAAGTGAAAAAGAATGCTTGTGACTAGTGATTAATGATTCGATTTCTCAATTCTTTTGGCAGTTATATGAAGCATTGGCAGATCAATTAACTGACATTGTTGTAAATGCGGTGAGTGCCCATGTTGGTTGGTGTATGTTAGAGGCCTGTTTTATCAAATTTTGATTGTAATTATTACTTCCGCAGGCTTACTTCCTCTTGGTTATAGTAACTTTTGTTTGGCATGTCGCAGGTGCTCTGCATTAGAAAGCCACAGGAAGCTATTGATCTTTTTATGGTTGAAATTATGCACATGCGCCACAAGTTTGATGTAGATACACGTTTGGTATGTTCTATTATTTTTGTTGGACATATTTTAGACATTCTTTTTTGCTCTTAGATAATGATTGCAATTTCCTTTGGTCTGAAGTGATTATCTGGACATTTTTAATAATTATTTGGACGTAACATATTTTTTGGCATAGTAAAACCTTGTTCTTCATAGTTTTGCTTCTTTATTTATAGGTTGAGGGTCTTGTTCTTGATCATGGTTCTCGGCATCCTGATATGAAGCGAAGGGCAGAAAATTGTTTCATCTTGACGTGCAATGTGTCTTTGGAATATGAAAAAAGGTGAATACTTATTTTTAGTGAGAAGGTTATCATTTACTTTTGTACACTATAAATATTTCCTTTTATCAATCTTTACTGTTCCAAGTCGATTTGAAATAATATAACATTTAATTCATTAAATTGAATTTTGTAATGGTTGATGATATGCATGTCAGAATTTACTTAAATCAATTTCATTTAGCTTTTGTTTTTAATTTATGTTAAATGAAATTTTAGTCCTGTTTCTGAACCAGTGCCCCACTTAATTTATTAAAGTTTTTAATGAAAACATAAAATTGACTAGTTTCCATTTAGTGAGATAAATGCAGGTTTCTTCTACTCAAATGCTGAGCAGAGGGAGGCTATGGTTGCTGCTGAAAGGCGTCAAGTCGACGAAAGAGTCCAAAAGATTATTGATTTGAAGAATAAGGTTTAGAATGTTAAAATATTTCTTAATACAATATGCCTTGCTTTTAGTTTTCCTTTCATAAACATATTAGCTGTGTTCCACATGCAGATCTGTTCTGGTAATGGCAATAATTTTGTTGTGATCAATCAAAAGGGAATTGATCCTCCATCACTTGATCTTCTCGCGAGGGCTGGGGTAAGACGCTGAAAGAGTTGTTCAATTCATGCACAAATATGGTAGTCTCAATCAGTGTCACTATAGTTTCATGATAACATTTTGTGTTAGTTCTCCTTTTCCTTATATCATTGTGATATTGTTGTAGATAATTGCTCTACGGAGAGCAAAAAGAAGAAACATGGAGCGATTGGTACTTGCATGTGGGGGTGAGGCTGTAAATTCTGTGGATGATTTAACTCCAGATTGCCTTGGTTGGGCTGGATTGGTGTATGAGCATATCCTTGGTGAAGAGAAATATACATTTGTCGAAAATGTGAAAAATCCTAATTCTTGTACAATTTTAATAAAAGGTACACTAATATGTTATTAGAATGGTCTATTGTTGTTTTCAACCATTTCTAGATATAATTTCTCGCATATATTTGGCTTATTGTATAGCTTGTGGCAGTTATTATTGTTGGTTAATCAACTGATCTTCTTATCCTAATTTTTGCTTCATCTTATTGCAGGTCCTAATGACCACACGATTGCACAAATTAAAGATGCTGTTAGAGATGGTTTGCGAGCAGTTAAAAATACCATTGAAGATGAAGCTGTTGTCCTAGTAAGTTCTCCACATCTGACAGTGATGAATGTGATGGTTGAAATTACAATTACAATTTTCTTGCATGTGCTGCTTCCAGATTTTACCCGATGTTTTCCTGATTTGAATATTATTTTGGAGGAATACTTCAGGATACCTATGAATATAGCTTGCAATAAAAATTTTGAACATTAGCTGGAAAATAAGATCAGAGCTGCATGAAATCAGATGTAATTATTTGTCGACTCTCAATGGTATGAAGACTAGAAACTGTTGAAATGATGTCATACAATGTTTGCAACTTCATTTGTTTTTTAGTAAAAGTTTTGCACTTTCATGTTAAGAAATGTGCTTTTATTTTTTTAATATTTGAAATGCTTCACTTAATTTCCGTTCATGAATTTTGTTATAGCTTCTCTATTACTATTTTAATTCTATATATCTAACAAATTGTCTATCAGAAAGAGATTGGTATGTTTCTTGTAGTGTTGGTGAATGCAAGGGCTTTCCATTTGGGAGGATCGAACTCTTCATTAATTTCCTTTCAAAATCTTGCGAAGTCTGTAAATTTCTGCTGAAACTGAAATACTTACGTGTAAATGCAGAGTGGAATAGTAGATAATAGATACTAACTTTAATCCATTGTATAGTCCTGACCTAATGTTAGTTAAACAAAAGGTTGTTGCTCATATGCTGTGTCCCAAACCATTGATGTTTTGCTTGTCCAAATGGTGAACTAAACTTGAATGGATGGGCATGGATGGTAACTTGTTTCTTCGTTGCTTATCAGGGAGCTGGAGCCTTTGAAGTTGCGGCAAGGCAATATCTAGTAAATGAAGTGAAGAAGACTGTTCAAGGGGTATATCATATTTTTTACTTCATTTTTGTGTCCTGGGAGTGATTGGAAATCACCATGGAATTTTTGGGCTGCTAAAATGCTATTAATTATACAATTTACTTCAAATACTTCATATCCTCTTTGGAATATGATGACAGCGTGCTCAACTTGGTGTTGAAGCGTTTGCTGATGCCCTTCTTGTGATACCCAAGACACTTGCTGAGAATTCTGGACTTGACACACTGGACGTCATCATTGCACTTACAGTATATTCCTCTGACGATGTCTTTGTTTAAAGTTCATTTTAAGGGGGTGGTTATTGGTTAGCGATACGCTGACTATATTTTATCTTCTTCTTTTCAGGGAGAGCATGATCGGGGAAATATTGTTGGATTAAATCAGCATACAGGAGAACCAATAGACCCTCAAATGGAGGGTATCTTTGATAACTACTCTGTGAAGCGCCAAATCATCAACTCAGGGTATGTGAAATACATTAATGATGATGTGATATTCTATTATTATCCATTTATTAATCACAATTGCTCGTTGTAAGTAAACTTTGGCACTTCGAAAAGCGTTTAGTCCCTTTTATCACCAAAGTATCTTTTACTGGTTAGAAATAATGAATCACTTTTGCTTTTATCTGGCCAACTGGCAATGTGAATTTTTTTGTCATTTGTCCCTTTTTTTGTAAATATAAATATGTTGGATGAGTTGTTTTCTGAAGTAAATATTGACGTGATTTATTAAGATCACCTTCTTATACAGCAAATTTGAGAAGTCTTTGCTGTCAAAGTTGTATTGACTTTTCCAGATTATTTGATTGGTTTATGCAATTCAATGTGATATGCATACCTTGGTTATGGCAGGCCGGTAATTGCATCACAGTTGCTACTGGTAGATGAAGTGATTCGTGCTGGGCGTAATATGCGAAAGCCAAGTTAATCCCGGCATTTTGGACAGGTCAGAGGTTTTGTCGACTTATTTCAATTTTCAGTTGGTGCGAAAGACTATCTATTTTCAAAATGGTTCTCTGACAAGGCTCAGAAAAAAGATATGTTGAAGATCAAATTAGTGTTCTTTGGTCATCATGTTTTCACGTTTATACGATATCAAAGTAGTAGTGAGTAGTAAGGTATCCAACATGTAATGAAAATATAGATGAAGTAGCAGCACGTGACGTTTCTTTTTTTGTTACTTCTCAGTTACATTTTTCACTGTCTCGTTATGTAATGTTGCATTTCAATTGAATTTTTTCCTTTCAAGAACTAGACTTGTTTATGGGTAAATAAGATGACCCTTAATTAAAATAAATTTAAAAAATTAAATACAAACTATGTTGATCGTGTTATAAAAATGGATCAGTTTAAAAAAAAAAAAAAAAATTCTTTTTTGAGATTTAAATAGGTTGCTCTTGCGTTAGGGTCTACTAAACCTGCGAACCATGGGAATCTAGTTGCCAGTTGGGGTAAGAAGTGATTATGCCCTTATTGCTGTCCATACAGCAAAGTACGAGCTAATTTTGACCCAATGGCTGGACCAGCGGGTTGTTTTCCCAATAATTCACAGCTCATTTTTGTAAAACTAAGCTTAGGCTAAATGGCAAATTATTTCTAAAATTAGAAATAATTCATAACTCGCCTAATTTTTACCTTGCACAATAGAGATTCCATACTTGAGACAATCAACAGATCCACCCATGTCGTGAAAAAAATATTAAGATTTGTATCTTTATGCATGTTCAATAATTTATGTAATTAATATCTTATATTAATAATTGATTTTTAATTGTTATATTAATCAATAAGAGCTGGCAGTAGTTAAAAATTAAATGGTCAATATAATATTATTTTCAAGTGGATAAATAATTAAGACTCTAAAATTCAATAAGGGTACAGTTATAGTTCCAAATCAAAGAAATGGATTTATTCTAAAATCTTTTATTAATTAATCCCCAATTTTGAATTCAGTTAACAAACCAACCAAGATAGAAAATAAATATATTAAATTGAATATAAATATATTAATTCAAGCTAAAAAATAATTATACAAGGTCTATCCTCAATTTTGAAGGAATTCAGAGAGTAACTTTGGTGCAATGAAGAGTGACATATAAAGCCCAATTATTACAGGCTGCGCCGCGGTCGTTGACTGTCAATACCGTCACGTCAGCATCGATCTTCTTTGAAAAGTCCAAAAGGCCCTCCCGCTTTCTCCGCCGTGCCAGCTGTTCTACTTTTATTGGACCACATCTCCATGTCTTGTTTTTATATTCTCCGGTTTCCTTTTTCGGATCTTCATTTCTCATTCGTCTTCTAGGGCCGTCTTCGTCTTAACGAAGGTAAACCAGGTACAAATCTTCGACGCCTGAATCTTGATAGCTTCGGTTGTATTTTAGGGGATTTGTTTTGGTTTCGATTGATTTGGTGTTGATTTTCCAGTGTAATTGGGATCTACGCTATCTGATGCTTCGTTTGATTTTCTTCCCGTTTTGATTTGAGGGGTTTGGTGGATTCTGATATATTTTAGGGTCGCTAGAAGTCATTTATGTGATTTGTGAGACTTAGGTTTCGTTGGTTGACTTTTTGTAGAGTTGATTATAATTTGACCGTGTGGGAAGACTTCGGATTTTGAATATTTTACATATCTGCTTCGGTTTATGCTTTAAGAAACTAGTTTGATCTAATATGATAGCTTTGAAATGGTCACAGGCCTATCGTAGAAGTTTCTTGGCTTTATAAATTTTGTATCTAGAAACAATTTTCTGTTCCCTTTCACTTTTGAAACCTTTTTTATGTGACAGAGGCATCTCGTTTTAGTTTATTGTTTTGTATTAATTTTATTCCTCTGCTTAGTATTTTTCTTTTTATCTGTCTAGATTAAATTAGTTTTCATAGAGCAACAATGTCGCCTGTTGATTCTTCACGTGAGGAGAATGTGTACATGGCGAAGTTGTCTGAACAGGCCGAACGCTATGAGGAAATGGTTGAGTTTATGGAGAAAGTTGCAAAGACTGTGGATGTCGATGAGCTGACTGTAGAGGAAAGAAATCTTCTATCTGTGGCTTATAAAAATGTGATTGGTGCTCGGAGGGCTTCATGGAGAATCATTTCTTCCATTGAGCAAAAGGAAGAGAGTAGGGGAAATGATGATCACGTCACAATCATTAAGGAATATCGAGGAAAGATTGAAAATGAACTTAGCAAGATCTGTGATGGGATTTTGAGCCTTCTCGAGTCACATCTCATCCCATCTGCATCATCTGCCGAGTCTAAAGTTTTTTATCTCAAAATGAAGGGTGATTATCACAGGTATCTTGCCGAGTTTAAGACTGGGGCTGAGAGGAAGGAAGCTGCCGAAAGCACTTTGTTTGCTTACAAGTCTGCTCAGGTTCAGTTGACCTGTCTATTAAATTTTCTTTTAGTGATTATCCTATTTAGATTTTTTTTTTTTTTTTTACATACGTCCTTGTTATTTTGTTACAGGACATTGCTCTCGCAGATCTAGCTCCTACTCATCCAATTAGGCTTGGACTTGCACTTAATTTTTCAGTATTTTATTATGAAATACTGAATTCACCAGATCGCGCTTGCAATCTTGCAAAGCAGGTATTTATGTTTGTGTGTGTGTGTGTGTGTGGGTGTGTGTTTGGGTTTATATGTGCCTACGTTTACATCATTGATCATTGAGGCTGCACCTTATCTTTGGGATATTTGGCGACACTTGATTGTTGATGAGAAACGAAGGAAGTTATTAAGAAAAAACAGAACGTTACAAGGGATTATATATAATTCTTGCATTAAATAATTCAAGTTTAAACGTATAAAATGCAATTGATCATTTCTTTAAGTAGAAAATAGATGTTTTGACACCCACGTCTGCCTTCATGTTAATTTTCCGTTATTTTCCTTTTACTTCCTTGCATATTTTTCATCACCCCTTATTGCATGAATATGCTAGATTGAAGACTTACAGTTGCAAGATGTTGCATTAGGGGTAGTTATGATTTATTTTAAACTCTGCAAGTCTCTTTCTATTTGCAAAGGTTCTGTTAGAAAAGGATCGAACACAATGTTATTTTGTAAAGTTGGATTGCGTATTGAAGGTTTTTAGCATTTTGCATCTCATTAACTACTGGCATTCGTTTTCCCCAATTCTCTTCTAACAAATATATGTATTTATCTTGACAGGCTTTTGACGAGGCTATTGCTGAGTTGGATACGTTGGGTGAGGAGTCATACAAGGATAGTACATTGATCATGCAACTTCTCCGTGACAATTTGACTCTGTGGACCTCTGATATTACGGTCTCTCTCTCTCTCTCTCTAGTTGATTTATGTTATGAAAATTCTTTATTACTGCATATAATATCATCTATTGATTTGTCTGGTGTTTGGCCTGTTCTATTTACCCTTCACGATGAAACTTAACCAGAATTGAGGAAATGCTTATCTTTAGGTTTTAGGAAAATTAGTTGAGAAAAATTATTTGAAAAGCAACGAAATTTGTTTAGCAGTAAAGTATTCAGGACAATTTAATGAATATCCAAAGTTTGAAATTTGCTGGTAGCATTTTTCTAGTGCTACTATCAAAAGTTAACATACTAAATAGTTTTATCTGACGTCTATGATTTTCTAATTAAATACAAAGATTTTTAGCATCAAAAGTTTTTAACTTTTTTTTTTTAATAAATTAATTAATATATCTATGGCATTATTTTAGGATGATGCCGGAGATGAGATCAAGGAAGCATCAAAACGTGAATAATCAGGCGACGGACAGTACTATTTTCAGTTCAGTAGCACATGTTCTCAGTAATTTTTTTAAAAACTTTCTTGTTTTCTTACTTAGATGCCATTCCGTGCTGGTTGTTTCTGCAAATCTTTTGTTTATGAATTTGTGACTTCTTTATTTTCTCTTCTGTGCTTATATTTGTTTTTAGGAATTGTTCTACATTTCTCTGTTCTGTTTATCTTTTATGTTGATTGACGTGGAATATGATGTTGTTTATGTATTGATGTTTTCTTTTATTCATTTTTGTTACCCAAAACTTGCTTTAACATTGTGTTAATTTTAACATCCCGCAAAGGATTGTTGTTATGAATCAAGTTCGGGCCGAACCAAGCTCATAAATTCGTAATATTTTAATATTTTATTTTATCTCTGGTTGAATTTGATTTTATATTTTTTAATTTTTTAGATAGATTTTATTTTATTTTTTAATTTTTAATTTTTTAAATTTTTTTCAAAGTTTTTGTACAAAATTAAGTATATTTTATTAGAGATTTTAAATCATAATTCGAAAAAATTTTGGAGAATACTAGAGAGATTTTTGAAAATTAATAGAATTTTTTTATTTTGAGAGTTATTTTTCTTATTTTATTTTTCTATTTCAATTACAAAACAAAATTTTATTACCACCACCACCTCTTTAACAATTGAATCATATCTTGGCAGAATGGAGAAAGTTTTTAACAGATGTAACTGGCCCTTGACTTGTGAATTGCTCTCTATCATGGACATAATTTGTGCAAATAAAAGAGTAATTTTCAAGAATCATGTAAATTCTGTGAAACATTCGTGCCGATTTTATTTCAAACTTTAAAACTAGTACTACACAAGCACTGAGAATATACCAGGTTGAACTTTGCATAAAGTGGCTTAAAAGTAGGTTGATGATGGCAGTGTGTTTAGAGGAGGGTCCAAGAACAAGAGCAGAGAGGTGAAGGCTAAAATGAAGATGGTGAACCAAACGAGTGACTTGCAAGGATCTGCATATCTTCTTACAAGTGTCATTCCCTCTTCTTGGCTACTCCTCAAAGAAGCCTCTCCCGGAGATGTAAGAAACCCATAAATTATACCTGTTAGAGCAGCCCCAAAATGTGTCCTGCAAATGAAAAAACTCGAATGTGTTTCTAAAAACAGTTTTTATGTTTTTGAAAGCTGAAACAATTCCAAAAACAGTATTATCACTCCTCAAAAACTGTCTAATGAGCCTCTATAGATATTACCAGCCGTCGATTGGACCAGCATTGCTCAGCACGAAGCTTATTGCCGTCGCAATTATTGCCTTCTGAAACATACTGTCTGTTATATCTTTTGCAATTACTTCTTTGTTTTGAAGTTGGTGCATTAGCCAAGCTCCAATTAAACCGAATACCGGTCCCTGTCCAACAGTTTATATTGAGTTCGGAGGGTTCTGATTTAGTCAATGATAGACAACTTCATTAAAAAATACGATACAATCTGAATATTGACTGTATAATTGGAGCAGTAAGAACAAAAGTAAATGGTACAAAATAATTGAAAGAGAAGTATAAAATAAGGTTATTCTACTTACTGTCCCACCAACAGTGAGTTCTGGTGTGTGGAAAAAGCTTGTTAGATTTCCTGAAACTCCTCCCAGAACATATATCAAGAAAAATGTGAACGGACCATAGCCTTGACAAACACGACGGCCGAATGTAAGAAGCGCCCAACACCCGAGAGATATGTGAAAGAATCCAGAGTGCTGCATGAAAATCTTATCTATGAGGTAGAAATAACTGCATTTTAAGCTATAATAATCCCATCAATTTTAATGGATGTTCACTGCAAAACTAAACCATACCGCTAACCTCCTAATTCTAGAGTTGTCAATTTAAATCCCAAAGCAAGAACTGAACCCAAGCGAATCGAAAAAATTGGGTTTGGTTGTCTCCCCACATCGATCGCTATCGGATATTGTGATTTATTTTGCTAACCATATATGTTATCTAGGCTTAACAACTAAAGAAATTAGTGACTTGTTTCATTAAGAAACTAAGCAAATTGATTAGACAGATATAGAATGGAAAGACAGACCCAATCACCAATCTTGTACCAGAAACATAGGTGTCAATAGCCTCCACCACTCTCCAACTATGATAAGATCATTGACCTTTCCTCCATACAGCAATGGAAGTGAAAGCAATTCTGGGTCAGAAGTTCTGATTGGACTTGCTATTTCAAACAAGAACACTGCAATGTTGATTGAAGCCAAAATGCTTCTGCATTTCAAAATAAAGTAGAATTTTCAGAGTTAGCACGAAACTAATAAGAGTAAAGGACATATGGATAAGTTTTTCACATTAAGTACAGATTGGAGGCTTCCTCATCTTGCTGTTGAGATGTTCCAGGATTCCTTTCACGGACATTTTTCTCTCTCGCATTTACGTCTCTTCGAGAAAATTGACTCAGACTTGGAGAAGATACCAGTTCTCCTTTACTAGCTTGCTTATCCATGGTAAATGGTTGATCATTTACAGAGTCTGTATCTGAAAGAAAAAACAGAGCTTAAGAATCCAATATATATAATATCCTTATTTCTTCTTTTGGCAGTGGTGTCAATGAAGTTCATCAGATAAACAGGTGATGAGAGAAGGCAGAATCATATTATTACCTTCATTAAGTTTCTTAAAGTAAGCATCTAGAAGTTTCAACCCAGTTTTGGATGTGGATTCCCCAGTATCAACCAACTGTCTTTCATTCTTTGAAGGATCTAAAGACTGGTAATTTCTATCTCCTTGAATCCTCCCAAAGTAAGAAGTTAACGATCGTAATTGCCGCCTGTCAGTACCCGATTCAGACGCCAGCCAAACTGTCCAATTAGATGCCAATTTGAGCATAGGCAAACGCAAATGTCCTTTATAACTTGATTCTCCATCATCAACTGGTTCTTTTTGCTTCATTTTAGTGGCTGAAGTAGAAGAATTAATTGGAAGATAACAGGTATGCCATCTAGAGGGGGCATTTAGACTAGATTTGGCAATACATTCGCACAGATAAACCCTCTTATTTGGAGTTTCATACTGCATGTTGCACCCCATTGTAATCACAGCCATCCAAACCTGACAAAAAGAGAAGAAAAAAATAAAAAATGTTAACATACTTATTGTATTGAGTGACTTCATAGAACAAGAAAAAAAAAACAAAAGGAATTTTTCCATGTGAGGAGCTGTTCTTTATAAAATAAAACTGCGAAGTTCACAAGTCAAGATCAACAATATCTATGGAATGCATATTTAAAACTCATACGACTTCAATTCCCTCATAGCAGAGCTCAGCTAACTGTTACTGGAGATTGTTTAATGCCTACTCTAAAACTATTTGCCTGCTATTTATTTCCTCTGAACCTAATCCTAGGTTAAGTGTTCGACTGATCTTGTCTTTTACTACATAAAAAACAAGAAAACCTAAATGCGAAAAATCACCCAACAATATCTGACTACTTTCTTTTCACGTGGAGAGTAATTTTCCGAGTAGGCATCAGCCAACAGAGACCATACAATCGAACAGTGAACAATATCGCGGGAGAATACAGAACCATTTTCTCAGCGACCAAACAACAAACACCTTAACTGCAGATCAGTTTTCAGTGTCGAACTTGGTCATTCGACCAAACGACGAGAAAAATGAAGAGCAAAAACAAAACATTTAAGAAGTAGAATCAATTACCAACAAAGAAGACAAAATATCCAACAAAACTCCCAGGTTTTATAAGGCGTTTGCCACCTTAACAAACATAGAAAATTGCAGAGCCTTGTTTTGGAGAAACTCCAGTTCCATTAATGCAGTGTAATGCTACTTAGGATTTGATAATCTTAATGAAGCATTCAACGTAGATAATCCTACCTTATCCACGTTTACCCATTAAGATTTTACCACGTGTAGCTCGATCTAGGACAACCTTTACGTTGGATTTGCATGGATCCCACCGAGGTGTGTTATCCCAACGCATGTCTTTCATTTGTGGGGGCCGGTATCAAGTGTAGTTCTTCATTTTTGTTTTAATTTAAATATTTTTTTAAAATAATTGCTGTCATTTACAAACATTTGCCTTTTGAAAATAATAAATGTAATTTATTTAGACAAAAAATGAGATATTCCAAAAAAACAAATTTTTATTTCAATTGAAAATTAAAATAAATTAACAAGTGATAAAAAGTAAATTTTTGGCAAAAAAAAAAAAGAAGGTAATTGTCAATTTGAATTCTGTATTTTTGGAGTAAAGACAACTATTATTTTGTATTTTTTTTCCCCTACAGTTCAAACTCATACTGTCACAAATTAGCAATTTAAACCTTTGAAGTTAAGTGCGTTCATGGTTCGGTTTTACATAGAACCAAACTGAACCAAATTATATCGGTTATAGTAGTTTTATAACCAAACCGTTGTTTTTATTATAGTAACTGAACTTAAACTGGACCAAAACTTTCAATTCGATTCCGGCTCAACGTAGAAAATACACATTTTTAATTTTATATAAAATTAATTTTTACCAATATAAATTTAACAAAAATAATTCTAAACACAACAATATTTAAAAATCAAAGGATGAATTATTGATTTTTCGTTTAAGTAAAATTTCATTGGATAATGTTAATCGTGTTCAAAATATATACTTTTTACACAAGCATAGAGAGAAAAAAAGAAATATTTTTATTGCAACTAAAAAAAATATCTCTAAATTAAACAATAAAACTTATAAATATAAAGTCAAACTAAAAAATTTTCAAATATCAAATTTTATCGGTTCGATCCGGTTAGTATCGGTTTTGAACTATCAAAATGAAAACCAAACTGATAAAATCGATTCTAAAAAAATAGAACCAAATTTTGGTTCTTTAAAATTTAAAACCGACCCGAACCGAACCAAATCGATTGGTTGGTCCGCTTCACAGTTCTGGTTCAATTTTGAACACCCTTACTTGAAGTTAAAAAAACTCCTTTAACTTTATTTGTGTATTATATTACGTATACATATGTATATAGGTTTCTCTTTTATTATTTCTAGAGTTTTGCGGAAAGAATTGGATTCCTTTATTAACGTCACGCAGTCAACTCCTTTTGTTAAAACAACTTACATGGAGTCTTTACGCCTAGCCTTTTTGTTTTTCTCGTTCTTGTTTTCGAAACCATTATTGATTTGTAATTGCAAATTTGTTAATGCGACATTTTTATATTACGTGTATCGTATTTAGTATCCGAAGAAAAATAAATAAGCATCTACATAATATAGAATCTATATTTTACAAATTATTTTTAAAAGCTTAGAAGCATGTGAAAATATCTATGCTCATTGCTTACAAGATATTATGTCATAATTTACTGACTAGAATAAAGACACCCTTGACTTTTTTTTTTTGACCCATAGATCCTCAATCAACTATGCATTAAAGTCTCTACTGTATAATCATCTATCTGAGATTAAGTTAGAAAATTTAATACTCAAAATTGTTGCGTCATATATTATTATTTTTTTTTTTGGAAATCCTCCATAGAAAATATCACTTGACAAAGACGTGATTTTTCTATAATACCCTTAGTTACGTCCACTTAATTACTACATCCTGCTGACTAAAATGAAACTATAATAATATTTTTTGGATTAATTAATTATGCTTTTACATAAAAATATTGAAAGAACTTGTAAGGAAACTTACTATTCTTACTTTCTCTATTAAATAAATTAATTATCTGAAATAACAAAAGATGTCAACTTCTTAGATTAATGCCAGAAAAGATTTCAAATGCAAAATAATTTTTACTCCAAATTAAACGATTTTAACTTTATTCTTTTTTTTTTTTTAATTTAAAAAGATTTGTTCTTTTTTTTTTTTAAATATAAATATCTTGGTTCAACTGCAAACAAATTAAAAAAAAATCCAAGTAATGATTTAATATTATGTTTAAAATTTTCTAAATTTATATTTAATCTTCATTTAAACTATATTTATATTTGAATCGAGAATATATTTCTTATATTCATCAGCTAAAAAGTTACAGAGTAACTAATTTTATCTCTAAACAAACCAAAATTTTAAATAAAAATTTAAAAAATCTCATATTTTTTCAAAAGAATTTAAAATAAACAATAAAAATAAGAAGGGAAATTATCGATTTGAACCCTGTACTATACACATTTTTTCAATTCGGCCCCTGTACTAAAAAAACCGGCAAACCGAACCCTGTACTTTAATTCTGTTATCAGTTTTGACCTTCTATCAACAATTTCATAAAACCCTCATTGAAAAAACTATCAAACGATCTTAGATTCAATTGAAATTTTTACCACATGTTTATTACTTAATGAGAAGATAATCTGAAAATTTTTATGATTTTTTAACACATCTACGATTTATTATAATTTTATTTTTATATTTTTTAAAAATATTATAATAAATCATACAAGTCTTACAAAATTACGCAAATTTTTTTATTATCTACCCATAATATGATGAACATCTAGAAAAAGTTTCAAATAAATCCAATACCTTTTGGTATTTATTTAAATTAATCTCAGTTTCTTCTATACTTTATAAATTAATTTTTAAAAAAATACTAAACAATATTTGATTTATTTGAAAACTTTTCCACATGTTCAACCTATCATGGGTAGATAATAGAAAAAGTTTCGTGATTTTCTAAAATTTGTATGATTTATTATAATATTTTAATAAAATAATAAAATAAAATTTCAATAAATCGTACATGTGTTAAAAAATCACGAAAATTTTCCGATTATCTTCTCATTAAGTGATGAACATGTGGTAAAAATTTCAACTGAATCTAAGATCGTTTGTTAGTTTTTTTAATGAAGGTTTAATGAAATTATTGATAGAAGGTCAAAATTGATAACAGAATCAAAGTACAGGGTTCGGTTTGCCGATTTTTTTAGTACAGGGGCCGAATTGAAAAAACGTGTATAGTACAGGGTTCAAATCGATAATTACCCAAATAAGAAGAAGTTGCTTGATTTGAAAATGGTAAAATGGTAGCCATGTTTTAACAGAGATTCAAGCTCATTAATCCAGACGAAGAAAGCAAAAAAGAAAAACCTAGAGTAGAGTGCGTGTGCAGGTGATAATGGTTAGGATTAATTGCAAAAAAAAGCTTGAACTATCGAAAAAGTGCAAAAAAAAGCTTCAACTATGAAAAGTGTGAAATAAAGCCTTGTGAATAACCGCTGACCCTCCGCAGAGGGTGCAGCGGTTACCCGCTCCATTGAGACGGATACCCGCTGCTTTGACGCTGGTACCCGCACCATTTGATCCCAATTGCTCCTTCTCGCTATTTTTGTTCTCCTTCATCATTTTAGAGATTCTCTCTCTTCATTCTCAAATTCTGAAGATAAACATTTTTTACTGGAATAAATTCCTCAGCACCGGGCATTCACCGGAAGTTTGCTCGGAGCAATCAGATAGTCCTCCATTTAAACACTCCGTCGTCGTCCCCGATAACTGCTGCGTACAAGACTCAATCGCTAAAAAAAAAAGAGAAACCCAGGTGAGATAAACCCAGAAAAAACTGTCGCAAAAAAAAAAAGATTCAGTTCAAACCTTCATTGATAAGCTCTAAACAGAGCCTCGCGCTGGAAAACAGTAATTTTCTTCGATTTCATTGTGAACTGCTCTGTGTTTAGCTTTGACTTCTAGTTGACAGGATAGATGCTTTCTCTCTCCCTCCCTCTCTCACTCTCATACAGAGAAGAGAGAGAGAGAAGAGGGGAAATCTGCAGATTTTTGCACTCTTTTTTGAGGATATATCTTCTGTTCTTCTCTATAATTCACGTTTTCAAAAGATTGAACCTTTGAAAGACTTTCTTGTTTATAGAAGATTGTTGATTATTATCTAAACTTGAGAGAGCAAGGACTAGGAGAAACCATTTGAAGTCAATAATACGAATAATTCGGATTCAAAGTTTTAGAGTTTAGCGATGTGAATTTTGTTCGGTTTGTTAAATATAAAAGCTCACAATCCAACAAAAGTTTCACAAAAGTCATTTTTTTTAGGTTTTCCTGGCGATCTTCGAATGACGGTAAGCTACAAACTAATAGCAGATAATAAATTGAGTGTAATTATGAAAATAAAAGCTAAAGGAAGAACGCCGGAAAATTACTATTTTCCAGCGCGAGCTGTCGCTATGTTTAGAGCTTATCACTCAAGGTTTGAACTGAATCTTTTTTTTTTTTTTGCGACGGTTTTTTCTGGGTTTATCTCACCTGGGTTTCTCTTTTTTTTTTAGCGATTGAGTCTTGTACGCAGCAGTTATCGGGGACGACGACAGAGTGTTTAAATGGAGGACTATCTGATTGCTCCGAGCAAACTTCCGGTGAATGCCCGGTGCTCAGGAATTTATTCCAGTCAAAAAGGTTTATCTTCAGAATTTTAGAATGAAGAGAGAGAATCTCTAAAATGACGAAGGAGAACAAAAATAGCGAGAAGGAGCAATTGGGATCAAATGGTGCGGGTACCCGCATCAAAGCAGCGGGTATCCGTCTCAATGGAGCGGGTAACCGCTGCACCCTCTGCGGAGGGTCAGCGGTTATCCACAAGCCTTTATTTTGCACTTTTCATAGTTGAAGCTCTTTTTTGCACTTTTTCGATAGTTCAAGCTTTTTTTTGCAATTAATCCTAACCACCTGCACACGCACTCTACTCTAGGTTTTTCTTTTTTGCTTTCTTCGTCTGGATTAATGAGCTTGAATCTCTGTTAAAACATGGCTACCATTTTACCCTTTTCCATGTTTAACAGACACCAACTCGTTAATCTCAACATTTGAAGACGACGAAAAAGGGATCATCTTTTTTACTTTCACGTCTCTTTGTTTTTCTTCTGTTTTCTTGACCTAATTCGTCAACTTTCTGGGTATCCAAACAGGGAGAATTGGAGATCAAAACATGGCTGTCTTTTTTCTTGCTACTCCTACCCAGATCTCTCTTCGTCGGTTTCTTGTTTCAGAGACTTTTTACAGACGACGTAATCTTTTATACATGCAAACAACCGTAAAGTCACAATTAAGACAGCTTTCAAGAAAATTAAGGAAGCTAGGTATCTCTGCAGGCTTCAATTATACGTAGATCAAAGAAAATTCTATGAACTGTATTATGTATTATGAATGCCAATCAAGAAGTTCTAAGATTAACTATCTTTAAATTTCTTATTCCTTGAAAATTGAAGGTCCTTCTGCAGCCGCTTATGCGATGATGGCGAGGAAGATAATAATGGCGATAATTGCCACTTAATGTGTTTTTCCTTATTGGTCGGAAACTCTCATTTGATGTCCTCCCCAATGAGCTAATCTTCTTCTCCAGTCTTGATAATTTGACGGTGTACTACCCAAGAATATTTTCTTTGATCTCTCACACTCGCCGGTAACTGTCAGCTAAGTTATCTCTACGCGGGAATCGATACAAATTCTGGCGTAGAGATTAGCTGACAATTTCCTGCGAGTGTGGGAGATTAAAGAAAATATGTCGGGATAGTGCATAGTCAAATTATAAGGATTAGAGAAAAAGATTCGCTCATTAGCGAGGACATCAAATGAGAGTTTCCGACCAGTAAGGAAAAGCGCAATAGTTGGCAATTATCGCCATTTTTATCATCCTCGCCATCGTCGTAAGAGCGGGTGCAGAACGACCTTCAATTTTCAAGCTATAAGAAATTTAAGGTTTTTTAATCTTAGAAATTCTTGATGGCATTCATAATACATTTCATCAAATTTTCTTTGGTCTATGTATACTTCAAGCCTGTAGAGATATCTTTGTAGAAATAATTCTAGTTTCTCTAATCCTTATGAAACAGAATCTGCAATCTTGTTCTTAACTTAAACATTCAATTGAGTGCGGAAGCGTACCTGAATCTTTAGCCATAGTCTTTGGTTTTGATCTTCCAAATGTAGAATTTCTTCAAGTTTCCTTATTCTCTCTGTTGATGGGGATACAGAATAGAGATTCATCTATCTACAAATGGGGACCATAACCCAATAACTGTTTTGTAACCGTTCGCATATTTCTAATTTGGCCCCTCATCAAATTAAAAATTCTGCATATGGTATCCACAATAATATTCATGACAATTATGTCCTTAAGTCGAATTCTTTATTTCAAAATAGATCACATAACATTGACTTAATATATTTGATAACTATATACATTTATTTAATTATATAAGTGTCCCAAAATTCTAACAATCTCCCACTGGACACATATACAATATAATGAATGATATATCCTTAGTGTGCACATGTATTGTCATCAAGTCTTAGAACATTCCAAACAATCTTGTTCATTAGTAATATTGACATAGGATCAAAGCGATATTCGTTGTATTAACCACAACTAAACCTATCAATGGTCACGTACATCAACATGACTAAATAACATAGATCAATCATGAATTAGTGGCATGAAAATTACATGCAAGGTGATCTTTTCATGTCAATTTTCAACTGGTCCAGTTTAACTTTAGTGAGATCAAACTTTAACCTCAATTGTACAAAGTGTAATAATTGAATAATACTTCATTTCTGATCAGAATAAAAATATATAAGCAATGTCTATAAAACAAGCATCCGGATAAACAACCAATTACAAACTCCCACTCACCCTAGATATCATCCATCTCTACAATACCCATACGAGCAGTATGCTCATGAAAGACATTAGGTGGCAAACCCTTTGTCAAAGGATCGGCTACCATGGAGTTTGTACTTAAGTGTTCTATAGAAATTTGTCCACTTTGTACCCTCTCTTTTACAACAATGAACTTGATGTCGATATGCTTCGACTTCGTTGAGCTCCTATTGTTGTTAGAATATAATACAGCTGATCTATTGTCACAAAATAACTTAAGGGGTCTTTCAATCCCTTCTAGAATACGCAGCCCTGTGACAAAGTTCTTCAGCCATATTCCATGATTTGATGCCTCATAACAAGCAACAAATTCTGCTGCCATGGTGGAGGAAGCTGTAAGTCCCTGTTTGGCACTTCTCCATGAAATGGCTCCACCAGCCAACAGAAAAATGTAGCCCGAAGTGGATCTCAAACTATCTTGGCATCCCGCAAAATCGGAGTCAGAATACCCAATGATCTCAAGACTATCTGACCTCCTATAAGTGAACATGTAATTCCTGGTTCTCTTAAGGTATCTCATTACTCTTTTGGCTGCTTTCCAGTGATCCATACCTGGGTTGCTTAAATATCTTCCTAATACACCTACTATGTACGTAATATCCGGACGCGTACAAACTTGAGCATACATAAGACTTCCTATCGCCGAAGCATAAGGAATCTTTTGCATTTCTTGAATTTCAAGACTTCCTTTAGGGAATTGTTTGAGATTAAATTTATCTCCCTTAGCGACCGGGGTGTTTCCTGGTTTACAATCTTGCATGCCATATCTCTTAAGTACTTTATCGATATAGCTCATTTGTGGCAATCCAAGAATACTTCGAGAACGGTCTCGACGTATCTGAATTCCTAATACAAATGAAGCCTCACCAAGATCTTTCATCTCAAAGTTTTTCGATAAAAACTTCTTGGTTTGGTGCAATAAGCCTATATCGTTTGTGGCAAGCAAAATGTCATCCACATATAAAACCAGAAATATCTGCTTACTCCCACTGAACTTGTGATACACACAACCATCAATTACATTCTCTTCAAAACCAAATGAGAGAATTATTTCATGAAATTTATGGTACCACTTACGAGACGCTTGCTTAAGTCCATAGATGGATTTCTTTAATTTGCAAACCATATTCTTTGGGTCTCCTAATACAAAGTTTTCTGGTTGCACCATATAAATTGTTTCATCAATGTCGCCATTGAGAAACGCTGTCTTTACATCCATCTGATGTAGCTCCATATCAAAATGTGCTACAAGTGCCATAATTGATCTAAAAGAGTCCTTAATTGAAACCGGAGAAAAGGTCTCTTTATAGTCAATCCCACATTTTTGAGTAAAGCCTTTTGCCACAAGACGAGCTTTATACTTTTCCACATTACCGTTTGAATCCCTTTTGGTCTTAAAAATCCATTTACAACCAACAGGTTTTGTACCTTCCGGTAATGGGACAAGTTCCCATACTTTATTGTCTTGCATTGACTTATACTCTTCAGTCATTGCTTCGACCCACTTTACCGAATTGGAACTTTCTATAGCTTGACAGAAGTTGATAGGATCATCTTCCATGATGCTAACATCATCTTCATGTTCCTGAAGAAATACTTCATAGACGTCCGAAATAGCATTTCTTCTTTCTCTCGTGGACCGACGTAATGGCACTTGAACTTCAATTGCTTCTTCAAGAGGTTGTTGAGTTTGTAATTCTGGGAGATCAACAATGTCTTGATTTTCTGGAATTCTGATATTATCAATGACAATAGTGGAATCTTGATCATTGTCTAAAGAAATCGGAATATGAATTAACTCCTCATTAACCATATTAGAAGTTGATTCTTCCTCAAAGACAAAGTCCTTTATTTTATTCTTCCCCCCAAACTCAATATCCTCGAAAAAGACTGCTGTACCCGTCTCAAAAATAGTCTTTAAGTTGGAATCATAAAATTTATAGCCCCTTGATCACTCAGAATAGCCAATAAAGTAGCTGCTCACAGTTTTGGAGTCCAATTTATTCTCATGTGACCTATAAGGTCGTGCCTCAGCTGGACATCCCCAAATATGAAAATGTTTTAGACTAGGCTTTCGCCCTAGCCAAAGCTCAAAAGGTGTTTTAGCAGCTGCTTTTGTTGGCACCCTATTTAGAATGTATGCTGCTGTTTTTATTGCCTCACCCCAGAATGATTCTGGTAAGGAGGAATGACTTATCATACTCCTTATCATATCCTGTAAAGTACAATTTCGTCTTTCTGCTACACCATTCATGCTTGGAGAGCCCGGCATGGTGTATTGTGAGATGATACCACACTCCTCTAGGTATTTGGCAAAAGGCCCTGGACGTTGTTCACCTGAACCATCGTACCGACCGTAGTATTCACCACCACGATCGGACTTTATTTTCTTTATCCTTTTGTCGAGTTGATTTTCAACTTCAACCTTGAATGACTTGAACACGTCCAATGTTTGAGCCTTTTCATGAATAAGAAATATGTATGCATATCTCGAAAAATCGTCTATGAATGATACAAAGTAGCGTTGACCATTCCAAGAAGGTGTTGGAAACGATCCACAAACATCCGTATGTATCAACTCTAGGACTTCCGTAGCTCTATATGCACCTAATTTCTTGCCTTTGGTTTGTTTCCCTTTAATGCATTCAATACAGATATTAAAATCCGCAAAATCAATGGAATTTAGAATTCCATCCGACACAAGTCGTTCAACTCTATTTTTAGAGATGTGGCCTAAGCGCTTGTGCCATAATGCACCTGAATTATCATTATTTAGCTTTCGTTTTGTACCTTTTGATTCAATATTCAGGGTTTCATGATATGTAGCATTTGTATCAAGCAAATATAGATTGTCATATTGCATAAGTGAACCAGTTCCAACCACATTTGAATTAATAGACAATTTAAACTGATTGTTTCCAAAAGAACAAGTGTAACCAAATTTGTCCAAGTAACAAACAGAAACAAAATTCCGTCTAAATGACGGTACAACATAAGTATCCATTAAATCCAAATAGAAACCAGTACAAAGCAACAATCTAAAATGACCAATTGCTTCAACTTCTACCGATTTGCCATCGCCTACATAGATACATCTTTCAGCATCACTTGGCTTTCGGTAGCTCAGGCAACCCTGCATTGAAATACTGATGTTAGTAGTAGCACCAGAGTCTAACCACCAAGTATTTCTAGGTACTGATGCCAAATTAACTTCAGAACAAACCAAATTAAGTAATGTACCTTTCTTCTCGCGCCATGCACGATACTTTGTACATTCCTTCTTCATGTGTCCAGGTTTATTGCAAAAGAAACAAAGATCACCATCCTTATTTTGTTTCTTTGCACTTGGACCAGCAGCATTAATATTCTTTCTTTTTTTACCCTTTTCTTTAGAGGTGCTTGCTAAGAAAGCACTTTTTGTCTTCTCTTGCTTCAATCTCTCTTCCTCTTGTACACAATGAGAAATTAGTTCATTCAAATTCCACGTTTCCTTCTGACAGTTAAAACTGACCTTAAAGTGGTTGAATTGAACTGGGAGAGAAATCAAAATGAGATGCACAAGTAAGTCCTCATGCAAATCAAGTTTTAATGCCTTCAGTTTCGAAGCAAGATGAGACATCTCCATGATGTATTCCCTTATGTTTCCCTTGCCCTTATACTTCATTGAAATCAAGCTCTTCAAAATTGTGCTTGTTTCAGCCTTATCGCTTTTGACAAAGCGCTTCTCAATTTCTGCAAGGTACTCCTTAACATCTATGATGTCCTCAGACACTGCACCCCTAAATACCTCTAGAATGGCGCGCTTGATGATCATTAGACTCATGCGGTTGGAGCGATCCCACTTCTCAAATCTAGCTCTCTCTTCGGATGAGCTAGTTGCTGTAGTATCGGTAGAAGCAAGCTTTGCTTCTACCGATGTTCAGTGTCGGTAGAAGCAGGTTCTGCTTCTACCGATGTAAAGGAAATTTCGGTAGAAGCAAGCTTCTGCTTCTACCGATGAACAGTAAATTTCGGTAGAAGCAAACTTCTGCTTCTACCGATGTAAAGTAAGTTTCGGTAGAAGCAAGCTTCTGCTTCTACCGATGTACAGTAAGTATCGGTAGAAGCAGGCTTCGCTTCTACCGATGTACAGTTTCGGTAGAAGCAAGCAGAAGCAGGCTTAGCTTCTACCGATGTTCAGTACTGGCAGAAGCAAGCTTCTTTTGAGGCTTTGCTTCTACCGGTGTACAGTTTCGGTAGAAGCAGGCTTAGCTTCTACCGATGTTCAGTACCGGCAGAAGCAGGCTTCTTTTGAGGCTTTGCTTCTACCGGTGTACAGTACCGGCAGAAGCAGGCTTCTTTTGAGGCTTTGCTTCTACCGGTGTACAGTACCGGCAGAAGCAGGCTTCTTTTGAGGCTTCGCTTCTACCGGTAGAGTAAATTTGGTGGATATAATTTCAAGCTTATATCCAATCTTTAAATTCCGATTTAATTGGCATACTCTACAGAATTATATAAACCAACATTCTGATTGGATCATTGAAATAAGATGTTGCCAAAGTGACCTCTCTTATGTAGATTATTCATGATGAATTTTTTTGAATGTTTGTAACTATGTATGTTCATGCGATTATTAATCAACCCAAAGGAAGATTAATAGTTGGCCGAACTACATAATTACTTGTGATAGTAAACATGTAACAATTGTAAGGATTTTACATGAGAATGATAAATCAATCCAAAGAGGGATTTATTATTTGTCATGCATTATTGTTAGTGTTTGATTATTACAACAAGAGTATCACTTGCAGTTAATTTTTTACTGTCCAAAGACTTGAAATTAATGTTGCACTAGGTATCTTGAGATGGGATTTGCCAATTATTTTTTAATTTTATTGATAATTATATTTTGAGCATGTTATTTATAATGCTTTTGTTCTCATTTAGCTAATGTTGCAACATATCTGCCAACCTCAATTCAGTACCAGTCCTTACTGGTACTGACTTTAAAGACTGGAAGGAGAACATTCAGATAGTTCTCGGGTGCATGGACATGGACCTTGCGATTCGAACGGAAAAACCTGTCTCTGATACCAATTGTAGAAATAATTCTAGTTTCTCTAATCCTTATGAAACAGAATCTGCAATCTTGTTCTTAACTTAAACATCCAATTGAGTGCGGAAGCGTACCTGAATCTTTAGCCATAGTCTTTGGTTTTGATCTTCCAAATGTAGAATTTCTTCAAGTTTCCTTATTATCTCTGTTGATGGGGATACAGAATAGAGATTCATCTATCTACAAATGGGGACCATAACCCAATAACTGTTTTGTAACCGTTGCAATATTCAACAGTTATAACCTTTCGCATATTTCTAATTTGTCCCCTCATCAAATTAGAAATTCTGCATATGGTATCCACAATAATATTCATGACAATTATGTCCTTAAGTCAAATTCTTTATTTCAAAATAGATCACATAACATTGACTTAATATATTTGATAACTATATACATTCATTTAATTATATAAGTGTCCCAAAATTCTAACAATCTTAGCTTTCTTAATTTTCTCGAAAGCTGCCATAGTTGTGTGACTTTCTGGTTCTTTGTATGCTTAAAAGATTACATCGTCTTTAAGGTTTGTGAGACAAGAAACCAACAAAGAGAGATTTGGGTTGAAGTAGCAAGAAAAAAAGACATCATGTTTTGATCTTTTATTCTCTCTGTTTGGGTGTCCGAAAAGTTGATGAATTATGTCAAAAAAATTAGAAAAAGCAAAGAAACATGAAAGTAAAATGATGATCATTTTCCCATCATCTTCGAATGCTGAGATTAGTCATCTGAGTGTCTACCGGTATGCTCTATGTCAACCGAGTCGTTGGAGTAGATGAAGGGGTCGATGGGTGCACTGTTTTTCTAAAGACTCCGATAATTTAAGAGAACAGTTTTGTGCAAAATACCGAATCTAAGAATTACAACAAAGTGCTGCCAAATTCATTTGAGAATTCAAATATTAAGCTTACTTCACACACCTACTACATCAACTTGAGATTTCCTCATCGAGAGTGAGATTTCACTCATTGTGGACCGAGTAGGCTGACAAAGCACAGGGATACCGAAACGTGAAGCCCAACTATTCTCAAACGGTGAAAAGGAGTTGAAAATGAAGAGAGGAATAAAGCGAGCGAACAGTGCGAATTCAACTCGACTACTTCTTGGTAGCTTGCTTTTATGCAAATCCTCTCTCATTAATGATAACGAACAGAACTACTCTCAGATGTGTAGGAATGGTCCCGCCTTATGTATCAGTCCAGGAGTCGTTCATTTTCCAATGTGGGACATCGATGTGGTAACACCCACATCATCCCTACCCAGTCTAAGGATCTGACCGCCTCGGTCGGCATTTCGTCGAACCCGTAAGTGGGATGTGCAACACACGCATCATGGATTAGCAACAAGCTCTGATATTAAATGATGGAGAAATGAACTAGGAACGACGCGCTAAACGGAAGCTAAAATGGAGAAAGTTCAGTGCTCTCGGGTTTAATCGAAGAACACCCCAAAACCAGAGACAAAACACGTAAAAAACAGGAAGACAAACAGAGGATAGCGTGGAATGAGTGTTGTGGATTACCTGATGAGCGTGAGGTAAACAAACCTTTAAACTCTTTAGAGGATGACAGTAAGATAGATGGAATGATGTTAGCTCCGCCTCTGGATCGGCCGGCAACTACTGCACCTTTCAGATGAAGAGTTCTCCGAGAACAAAGAACGCAGCAGCAAATGGTCCAGTTCTTCCACCCTTCTTCTGGTTTCCAATCCCTTGGCTGATCGAAGAGAAGGAGTGGCTGTAAGAGGATATCAAGTGACTGGAACTTGGTGGACAATAGATAACCTCTCGGATGTTACACACCGAGAATGAACGTGAGAAAACTCACGGATCCGTTCGATTTGAGAAGATAAACTTCACTAGATTTTCGTTCATCAAAACTATCTACAGAAGCTGCAAATCGAGCTTAAATACAAGGTGAGAATCGGTTCTGGAAAACCAGAAAGAAGCAAATGAAAATAGCTGTTGTGAGAATATAGCCGTTTGGAGCGCTCCTGGTACTGTTCACTCGCGCTGTAACAACCCAAAGGCCGCCACGTTATATGATTCGACTTCACTTGGCACATTTTTCATATAAATTTTTTCACAAACTTTAAAATATTTATCCATTCAACCCCACTTGAAATCAATAAAAAACGTTTGAAAAACATGTCGCGAAATACACCTTGAAAATAACAGATTTTTTTTTAAGCATTGTTCATGTGAACAGTGCTGGTCACTGTTCATGTGACCAATTCCCCACGTCACTATTCATGTAAACAGTGTCGTGGCACTGTTCATGCCCAGATGAGACGTTACATCGCCCCACGCCTTGTGAGGAGATTGAATTTTGCCCATGTGGGGCGATCGCCCCACACCTTGTGGGGAGATCTAACGCTAACCCCTTTTTTTTTCTTTTGATTTCTTACAAACGTCTCATAAAGTTCACTCAAAATTTCTCATAGCTTATCAATCTATTTAAAACACCTTCAAAACATGCTTCCAACTCAAATTCGTAAAATCGAATAAAAAATACGTAGCAGAAATTTAAAATACGTGAAAAAACTCTTGTACTCAAAACAATGGTTCAAAATGTAAGATTTTTCCAAGCAAATCACAAAATCATTAAAATTGTCATTATTGGATTTGCTAGTTAGCCTAGTGTTATTGGCCCACAGTTTTAATTATTTCTCCAAGGCTTCTGTTGCTTCTAATAAATTATAGTTAACGGTGGAATGGTTTGGTCTTGGTGTTATTGGCGAGAAAAGATTTAAAAAATAAAATAATTTTTAAATTATATATATTTTTTAAATATTAAATATCTTGGTTCAAGTGCAAACAAATTAAACGAAATTCAAGTAATGATGTAATATAAGCTCGATAATTACAGAAAGAGTTTGTTTCATATTTTTCAGAAGCATGTACGATGACCACATGACGTCATAAATAAGAAAAATCTAAATTTTAAAATAAGTATAAAAGCAATTATTCACCATCATCACCTGCACACTCTCCCCTGGGTTTCTCTGTTTTTCCTGCTATAACGACGAAAAAAGGATCATCTTTTTTACTTTCACGTCTCTTTGCTTCTGTTTTCTCGACAAAATTCATCGACTTTCGGGGCTCCCAAACAGAGATAAAAGAAGATCAAAAACCTTGGCGTCTTCCCTCTTCGTTGGTTTCTTGTCTCGGAGACTTTAAAGACGATGTAATCTTATAACCATGTAAAGAACCAGAAAGTCACAACTATGACAGCTTTACCAAGAAAATTAAGGAAACTAAGAACATGAAAGTCACAACAGTTTTCGAGAAAATTAAGGAGGCTAAGGTATCTCTACAGGCTTGAAGTATACATACATCAGTGAAAATTTTATGATGAATGCCGTCAAGAAGAAGTTCTAAGAATAACCAGTCTTAAATCTCTTATTCCTAGAAAATTGAAGGGCACTCTGCATCCGCTTATGTGAGAAAGACGAGGAAGACGATAATGGGGATGATTGCCACCTATTATGTTTTTCCTTACTGGTCGGAAACTCCCATCTGATGTCCTCGCCAATAAGCGAATCTTCTTCTCTTATCCTTGTAATTTGACTGTGAAGTACGCCGGAATTTTTTCTTTGATCTCCTACTCTCGCTGGAAACTGTACTGACTCATTACATTCCGATGATTTACCTTTTCTGTTAGCTTCAATACAAACATGAAAACTATCCGAAATTCTATCCCCTAAACATTCCACCGGAGATGTTTCCAGGGAGCAAAACACCCCCAAATTCTGGAAACTGGACCCATAAAAAGGCGGCTCACTCCGATTCCTCTCAGATTCGGTAAAACTGTTGAAACACTCAGAACTCGTATCTCCGAGACCATCCATTGAAATCGTTTCGGGCGAAACAAAAAACCCTAGGTTTCTGATAAATGGATATTGATATCTGGTTTTTTGAAGCAAAGAAAGGTAAATAACGAAGAAGGGATTTCTTTATCTTCCACAGAGCTCGCCTGCTATAAGGGCTGATCAAGGAAGGCAATCGGAAGAAGAAGAGCTTGATTCTTGAAGAATTCTTGGCTTTTATTCTTGTTCTTCTTTTGACCCAGACGAGCTTCTTCTGCTTCCTCTGCTTCAATTGAAAACTTTCCTGGAAAAAAGGAAGAAATTTAAAGAAATAATAAAAATATTTAAAAATAGAGAAAAGGCAATAAAAATGAATTTAATCTCCAAATATCTGAATATTTAGCTTCTATTTATAACGAAATCAATATGTAAACATTTCTAAATTTAATATCAAAGTTTGGTACTTCTATAAACATATTTCTGCTATTTTAAAATTTGTAAAACTGCTTTCTACTTTTATATATATTTAGAAAATATACGTTTCTCATAATTTCTAAAATATAGATGATATCTTTATATTTTTAAAATAAAAAGAATCAAATCAAACTTAATTTGAAAGGGTAATTAACAAAAATAAAAATAAACTAAAGACAGAAGGTGTATATTATGAGGGAGGAATAGAGGCTTATGGAATTTTCATTATTCAAGACTAAATACCCGTAAAGCAACCTTTTATGTTGCCCTAATTCTTCTTTTTATCAATAGAGGCTTTTAAGTTGATTTATGGAATTGTTTCTTCTTCTTGTTTGGAATAGCAAAAAAAAAAAAAAAAAAAAAAAAAAAAAGGGTAAAATGCAAAATCCGGATTGAAGTTTAAGTCAAGTGCAAAAAATGAATCAAACAAATTTTTTGTGCAAAAAATGGCTCAAAGTATCGAAAATGGACAAAAAATGGATTCGCGGCAAACCGATATGCCCCGCGGAGAGTTTTCTGAAGGAGAACGGTTTGCCGCGTGCGGAGAATGGCAAACCGTTCTCACTGAGGGGGCACTTGTGAGGGTGAAGAACCTCCGCGGAGAGTGAGAACGGTTTGCCGCGTGGTGAGAACAGCAACCCGTTCTCACTCTCCACTGGGGCACTTGTGAGGGTGAAGACCTTCCACGTCGTGCCTTCATTTCGTAGTAATCATCTAAACTTCAAACGGTTATAATTTTTGCTACGTGTATCTGTTTTGGATCGTTTAGATATCAAATTGAAGCTCTCATCGAGACCCACACATTGTATGCTTTTTCGGGCCCAAAACATATCTTTTAAACCTTCAATTCGACATCCGAATATTTTACAAACTATTTTATATATTATTTGATTTTATTATAATTTCCTTAAATAATCAGCTATTTTATTTATGGTTGTATTACGAATTCGACAATTATTATTCAAAATTCTGAAGTTAAAGTAACTAACTATTTAAGGATAATAACGTTAATTTCAGATTCTTGAATAATAATTGTCGAATAATAATTGTGACTAATAGTTGTCGAATCTTGAATAATAATTGTGAAGTTAAAGTAGCTAACTATTTAAGGACAATAATGTTAATTTCAGAATCTTGAATAATAATTGTCGAATTCGGAAAACAACCCTAAATAAAATAGCTAACTATTTAAGGAAATTATAATAAAATCAAATAATACAGAAAATAGTTTATAAAATATTCGGATGTCGAATTGAAGATTTAAACGATAAATTTTGGACCCAAAAAAACATGCAATGTGTGGGCCTCGACGAGAGCTTCAATTTAATATTTTAACGGTCCAAAACGGATACACGTAGCAAAAGTTATGGCCGTTTAAAGTTTAGATGATCATCATGAAATGAGGGCACGACGCGGAGGGTCTTCACCGTCACAAGTGCCCCCGCGGAGAGTGAGAACAGGTTGCCGTTCTCACCACGTGGCAAACAGTTCTCACTCTCCGCGGGGGCATATCGGTTTGCCGCGAATCCACTTTTTGTTCATTTTCGATACTTTGAGCCATTTTTTGCACGAAAAATTTGTTTGATCCATTTTTTGCACTTGATTTAAAGTTGAATCCAGATTTTGCATTTTACCCAAAAAAAAAAAAAAAAAAACAAGAAGACAAGGAGGAGGAAGAATAGGAGCTTGTCTCGAAGGGCGGGCTCCTGCTTCTTATTTTGTTCTCAAAAGCGTGAGTCGACCATGGTCTATTTTAGTAACAGAATATAGTTTAAAAGTGAGTTTATTAATAAAATTAATTTAAGGATTAATTTATTATTTATCCAATAGTTATTTTTTTTTGTTAATTACTTTTTTTTTTAATTTTGAAAAAAAAATCAAATATTTTTAACAACAGCAAACAAAAACTTTATAATATTTACACACACATTATTAATATTAAATTTTACAAATTATTTTGAAAGGGTTAGAAGCATGTCAAGATATTGATGATCATAACTTACCATTTAGGTTAAAGACACATCAATTCTTTTTTTTTTTTTTTTACCAATTGATCTTAAAGTTTGTTGAAACTATACATTCAACAAGTCTCAGTCTGTAAAATCATCACCCAATGCTGAACTCTGAAGTGAAAAAAATTCAACGCTCAAAATTACAAAAATAGTCAAAATCGTTTTATAAGAAGCTATTTCTCTTTGCAAATATTCAGGAGAGAATATCAGGCGGCAAAAACGTGATTTTTTTTGTAGTACGCGAGACCTAATTGAATTGCTACGTCCCTTTAACTAAAAAGAAATTATATAATAAACTACTGGAAAATGTAAGAAATTAACGTATTTTTTAAGAGAGAGAGAGAGAGAGAGAGTCTAAGGTGGCAATCAATTTTCCAGAGAAGAAGAAACTACAAGACTGTAAAAAGCAGAGAAAAAGGAAAGAGAAGCACCAGAAATAGGCATTGAAACAAGCCTCATTCCTTCCTTCCTCCATGATTGAGATTGCCCATTCCTCCATTTTTGCAGTCATAGTACGTACCTTCTTGCCATCTCCCCCTGAGGAAAACAGAGTTTGAATTTCTTCAGAGAATCTTTCCAGCCAAAAGCAAATTCCTTCTTCTGGGTTTATGTTTCTCTCTCTGCCGCTTCCTCATCCATGACAGACACCCACATTCCCTCCACTTCTTCTTCTCTTCTCTTTCTCTCTCTTCCTCTCCTCCCTCTTTCTTCCCCGCCTGCACTCACATCAGACTGATAATCAATGAAAATTCAAAACCCAAACTAATGATAGGATTAGACTTTCAGAGATTAACCACCACAAGAAAAATCAACATAAAGCAACAAAAACCGGAAGAATCTTAGGGGGGCTCCACGACGAACATATGGATAGAAACAAAACACAAGAAAGTTGCTACGGAATTTCAGAGGAAAACACTTGATTTTCATGAAAAAAGAAATACTTCCCAGAAATCGCAGACATCGGACGACTATTGGGGTGGAAAAGAAACACAGAATCAAGCCTCCACCTTTGTAGAATATAGTACTCATACGACGTTCTTCAGACAATCCCTGGTTTGATCCTCCCATCTTGAGACTAACAACTTTTCTTGGGGAGACGACGAGGGTGTTCTCCAAAAGCAGATTTAAGTTGTAATAATTGATCAAAGTTCTTATTTTTTTAAGATTTCCCTTTCATTAATCTTATGCATTCATCAAAATTACATACCTCCTTCAGAGACTTCATTTGTGCACTGGAATTAGGGGAATCCTCGGCTTCTAATTCACATCTTTTTAACGCTCTCTCTACAATGGGTGGCGTGGAAGTCGGACTTAAACTGTTAGAACTAAGCTCCGGCGGTGTGCTTTGAGTTCCAACATCTCTGGTCATGACTTCGAACAATTTCTTCTCTGCAGATCAAGAAAAAAGCTAATTTAGACCAGATTTGGTGAATGAAAATGAACTCAAAATAAGAGAAATCTAAACCTGGAATTGGGAAGTGATGAATAACATCTTCTGGTGTGAGGGAAGAAGGCTTCGTCTGGATATGTCTGGAATGGGTGGAGTAAACCAGAGGAGCTGACATGGTGATTCTGTTTGTTAGCTTCCTAAACGACCTTCCACTGAGCGTTTTGGCCGATAAACACTCGAGTGGAACTTCTCCTGAAAGAGGGTTGCAGATATATTTCTCAGCCTCGTTCCATTTTGAGTTTAAAGCAAACCCTTCTGGAGACAAGTATTCCCATATGTTGTAGCAAGACTTGGCTTGCAACGCTGCAGAAAATTGCGTCAGATTTGCTATTTTCACAGTCAAAATCCAAAAAATAAAAAAAAACTTCGAAGTTTGAAAATCTGCACCTTTAAGAGCTGTTGTAAATGAATAAGTAGACGGGTCGATTTCATCTGGGGAAAATAGGACGAATTAAGCGAAGGAGCTGATGAGATGGAAGGTTTTCATTAATGGCGATGGAGAAAACTAAAATTACCTCTTAAAGTGTAGCCAGGAGAGGAAGCAGTGCTAGTAATGGTGAAGTTTGAGCGAAATGACCCTCCATCTTCTCTAAAACTTCTGATATATGATCCTGAAAACCTTCTTGAAATGCTGCTTTCAGGGCTAATTCTGGCTTTTACAGTCCACTCTCTCAAACTGAAATCTGGGTCGTCTTTCTTTTGTGAAAAATAAGGAGGTTTCTCCATGGGAAGGCTCTGCAACGAGCAATAATTGAAAATCCTGTTTCAAGGACCTTCTTCTTCGTCTTCGTCTTCGTCTTCTCTACTTTCTCTGATTCATTTGTAAAACTCTTCCGTAATCCCCTACCCGCCACATCAGCAAAAGATCTATCATATAATCTGCAGAGGATTTTAAAATTTAAATAACCAAAAAAAAAAACAATTTTTAATTCTATTTTAACCTTTTGTAAATTTCAAACTTTCATTTTTTGTAATCTTCTTCAAAGGTTTTTTTCCTGCAGTACTTCGTAGCTCAAAAGATAACAGCTTTCTCGAATAATTTGCAGCAAATGAAGTCCTGCAAAGCAAAATAAACTAGAGTCCATGGATCTGAAAAGTTAAAACTGGAAAACCGCATCACATTCTAACCTCAAAATCACCTGAAAAGCGAGCTCAAAGTGCTCGAGAGTGTCTCTCTTTTAATCCTGAAAAAACTGCTCCAACAGAGAAAAGAACCCAATTTATCAACAATAATTAAAAAAATAAACATGCTTCTGTCACAGAGTACATGGTGGGCACCATTGAGGCTCCATTATTGCTAAAAAGAAGGCAAACAGCGAAGAGGAAGCGAGAAAAATGTTATCGATTTTCTTCAATCATGAATTGGGTGGCTCTGTAGACTGGACAGAGATTGACGATGGTTCCATCGACGGGTCTTGGGTAATTTTTATGCAAGTTTTGATGAGTTTTGGAATTGATTTGCAGTTGACGGGTCTTGTCCGTGTCACTTTTAAGAACACTGTTGGATATAATCCTTAACACCCCCCATATTTACGAGTTGCTGAAAGATTAACAAATCCGTACTTTCTGTATCAGCTTGGCTGGGGGAAGAACAGTTGGTTCAATTTCCCATTATTAGCACTGATTTTTAGAAGTTTAACCCATTAATGGCTTCCAGTCATGTAGAGAGAGAGAGAGAGAGAGAGAGAGAGAATATTGAAGGATTGAAAAACCAGAAAGAAAGGGCAGAGAATGGAAACTATTTTGAATTTGATCAAAGTTGTGCGTGATTTTGACCGGCGGGAGACAAGAAAAAGCATTGACGGTAAATTCCTTTTCACTCGTCCTTATGACCGTGAGGCTCTACATAATACAGCAGCTGTCGTTGTTCTCTTTGGTTGTTTCCAGTCTGGGTTGGCTGCCCAGGGTTCATTTGTCCTTTTGTTCCATTATAGTTTTATCGAGTAAATTACGGTATCCTATTTTTCTATTTTATTTTTTTCAATTTTTTAACTAATTTAAAAGCTTATCTTATTTTTTTGGGTTCATTTCGTCCTTCCTCCTCTCGGTTTCAGATTGCGGAGGGCTAGCAGGGCGAATTGTTTAAATACCAACACAAATTCGGCCCTCGTGTTTGGAACTAGGGCACAGTGAGGGGGCCGAATTAAACTTTCGGCCCCCCGCATATAGAACAATGAACAATCGGGGGGCCAAGTTGGACATCTGGCCCCCCGACTTAAATTCGCTACAAAAAACGGGAGGCCGAGCCAGATGTATGGCCCCCCGAAATATTTTCGCGTGCATTGCACGTGCCCCCGAATTGGGTTCGCATGCAGCGCACGTGAGCGAGGGCCAGAGGCCCCTGCATCTTCCTCCCGTGGAGTGCAGGGGGCTGCGATTGGTATTTGGCCCGCCGAATAGATGGGCGTGCAGCGTACGTGAGAGGCGAATTTGCCATGCGGGGGGCCGCAAAATGAAGTCGGCCCCCCAAATGTAAATTTCGGGGGTATGCAGTCTCCTGCCAGGGTTCATTTTGACAGTTTTTAAAATTTCGAGGTTTGACTATGACGACTTTTAGTTTGAGAATTTTTTCAAAAAATACCCATACTTCATAGTTTTTTTTTGTAATTTACCTTTTTTTTTAAGACGTTAGAGTATCAAGGATTAGGAAATATATTTTAGCAACAATTTTGTAGAGAGAGAAAGTGCATGGAGGTCATGTGGTTGTCATCTCTCGGAAAATGAAGAGAGATGAAACATAAATAATGGGCATAGAGGGGTCCCAAGAGCCACCTACGGGTATCATGGTCCCACCGATTGGGCTAATCACGGCCGTCAGTTTTGTCTGATTTGTACATGCAAAGTAGGTTTCATGAAAGGGAGATGCTGTCAGTTTGGGATGGTCCACCTGCTGCCTTCAATCACTTTAACAAAACCTGTCCCTATTTTTCATGCAATTTAAACTAATTTAACGATCGAACAATTATTAAACATTACCCATCAACCATGCACAGAATAATCCTTAAAACTAATTTCCTAATCTTGATTAGATCTCCTGTCAAACGTTTGTAAATCACATTATACTATATAGTTCGAAATCGAGTTGAAAGTTGAAACACCTGATTAAACGGAATACATGATGTATATTTGTTGACTTAAACGAGTAAATTGATAGCAATGCTTGAATAACTAATAGATAGATTTGTAAATGATTATAAAAGTTAGAGTGTAAATTGAACTTTATCGATAATTTTTTTTTTAAAACATCTCAAAAAACAGACAATCGATATTATTTATTGCTACGCACTAGATGTTTTGGTTCGATCTAGAACTCCGTCTGAACGCTATAACCAATTGCCATCAAAAAGAGTCATACAGACCCGAGAACTAATCCAACCAATGGCCAGCAAAGAAGAATCAAACAGACTTGAAAATCAATCCGAAGTTATCCTCGCGGGGATTCGAGATGTTGAAAGACCCAAAAAAAAATTCAGAATTGAGAACTCCATGACAGCATCTAAGTGGTCCAAACGCCACAATCACCAAACTAAAAGAAATAACAAAGGAGAGAAAAATAGAAAAGATTAAGGAATGACGCCAAGCAATAAGGCAAAAGAGGGTGGAGTTGATATATTGTATAAATCTTGTATTTAAAAACTATATCATATATGTTTTACGTTGAACAAATTATTCTATTAAATTATTCATTGTCTTACCATAAATAATTATTTATTTCATCTGGTGTTGTTTGGTATTTTTTTTTTTGGTTTATGACGGATAATTTAATTGGTGTTGTTATACCTAAATTCATTTACTTTTAATTATTTTTAATCGTCCATCAAGTATCAATTAAAAGTTTCAAAGATAGGTGTAATCACAAACTGACAATTTTTTTTTTTTTTGTGAGTTATAATTTTTTTTTTTGTGATGTGAATGACAAAAATGTCACATTTGACGCACATGGGCAACGCATGTCGGATCGCCTAATATTTTAGTTTTTTTTTTTAACTGATTTTATTTTCTAATTATATTTAAATATGTTAAAATATATATTTTATATATAGTAAAATATAGATTAAATTTTGAACATTAAGGGATTATTCAACTTAATTCCAACAAAATAAATATCAAAATTTGGGATTATGATTAGGTTTCGAATACTAGAATTTTGAATTTGGAATAAGTTTTGGATTTTTTAGTGAGTTTGGACTTGGTTTAGAACCATTTTATGTTCTCCAGAACGAAAGCCTCTTGGAGTTCGTTTTATTAAAAAATTAATAGTTTAAAATTGATTTTGTTGACGAACATCTTTTAAACTCTATTTTATTAATGACAACATAATTGAGAGTTTTTCTTATTATTTACCTTTTAATTTATTTATAATATAATTTAATTTTAATAAATTAAGCTTGAAAAAAATTTAAAACTTTAATTCACTTATTAATTTTAGATTCTACTTTAACCACTAGATATATTATATTGATTATTAATTTGTATAATTGTTTTAATAAGATAAGAATAAAACATAGAATTAAAAATTTAACCTAAAATTGTAATTACTTTAATCAAAAATATGAATTTGAAAAGAATTATTCAAAATTTATCTTTATTTCTATGCTCTAATTTTAACTGTCTTAATAATAAAATACTTACTTGTTCCACGTTAATTAATAAAATAATTAAAATAAATATAAATAATTAAAATAAGAAATTAATTGCAGTAACTAGTAACTAATGACAGAAACAAACATCTACCAGAGGATCACAGAAAGTTTAACCACAGAACTTACAAAAGTCAATCCGGTATATTGAAAGTGGACGGTTCAACACCGAGGCCAATGACAACTGGGTAATACGGCTGAATTCCTGGTACAGATGGTCCAAGAAAAGAGGCCCCTCAATCTTCACTTTCTGGTCTTAGATACTCTTGATCCACTCCCTCAACCCTATTCCAATCAAAATCCAAAAACTCAAGATGAGAACAATTTGAAAGTATTTTCATCACAGCGCCAGAGCTCAACGTACTGTTGCCCATCTGAAGGTGCTTGAGCTTGGGCATTGTAGAGGCTATGGCATCCGCCTCTTTGTCGTGGTTGAAATTCGTGGCTTCACCTTCTAATGGTTGGTCTCTCGTCTTCCTGTTCTGGCACAGCTTGACCCGTTGAGAATTAAACTAAAAAAAAAAAAAAGGGGATAGTTTTTTGGGTGTTTTTCGAGGAAGATTTAATGGATCAAACATCAACCAAATTAAACGCTTGACCTATGGATTTCGATGCCCCAAATGTCTAGTTTCTGATGGTTCAAGTTTCAAGTTGTTTGGGTTCTCTAGAAGAAGTTATGACCATTTTAGTAATGAACGGTTAGGAATAAATGCGATATTTTGTATTCCGAATTTTAAGTATGTTTTAATTGTATGAATATCAATAGTCAAACATGATACTATAAATATTGCAACATGCTTCATTGTGAAACAAAATAGAAGAGAAATATCACATTTATTTATATTTGTGAAGCTTTAAAATATTGTCATTCTATCTTCAAACAAACACTTCATTATTCCTATCAAATTGGTATCAGAGCATGACGAATTATAGGAGCACATCATTGGGACAAATGCCGTTGCCACGACTCACCAAGGTGAACTACGACAATTGGAGTATTCAAATGCGTGCATTGCTCGGCGCACAAGACGCGTGGAAAGTTGTCGAAATCGGCTTCACAGAGGCGGAAGCTATTGATTCCTTGACGGCGAATCAATTAAAAGCGTTGAAAGAAACGCGAGTGAAGCCTCCCCCACGGCTATTTCTACTCCTACCAGCTCCATTGAATCTGGTAACTTGATCCCTGGGTCATCTATGACTCCTCCCCCTCCTACGACTGCTCCATCATCTCGAGACATTACGGACAATCTTATTCGTCAGACTACTTGTCCTTGTAAGTCAACTAAACTATCTGATTTTGTTTATTCTTGTTATTCCAGTTCTTTTGCCTATTTTGTTACATCTATTTATCATATTTCTCAGTCTTTGTCCTATAAAAAAGTTGTTGGTAACTCTTTTTGGGAGAATGCTATGGCTGAGAAATTAACTGCTCTACATCAGACTCATACTTGAAATATGATACCGCTGCCACCCGGGAAACCCACTATTGGATCTCGTTAGGTTTTTAAGATCAAAACGAAATCTGACGGTTCTATCGAACGGTACAAAACTCGTCTTGTTGCTAAAGGTTACTCTCAAGAGTATGACATGGATCATGAGGAAACTTTTGCCCCGTTGCTAAAATGACCACCGTTCGAATGATGATTATTGTTGCCTCTGTTCGTCGATGAAAAATATCTCAGATGGATGTCAAGAATGCATTCTTAAATGGTGATTTTAAAGAAGAAGTATATACGGTGCCTCCGCCTGAAGTTGCTCACCAACTTGGCGAAGTTTGTAGACTTCGCAAAGCTCTCTATAGACTCAAACAAACACCACGTGCTTGGTTTGAAAAGTTCGCTACGGTGATTATCTCATTTGGCTTTCATCCCACCAATCATGATTCGGCTTTATTTGTCAAGTGTATGAGTGCAGGTCGTATACTTTTGTCTTTATATGTGGATGACATGATAATTATTGGTGATGATTATGATGGAATTGAAACTTTGAAGTATGACTTGGTCTGTTGCTTTGCTATGAAAAAGTTAGGTTTGTTGCACTACTTTCTAGGCATCGGGTTGCGACTTCGCCAAAAGGTTATCTATTGTCTCAGTCAAAGTATATAGCTAATCTATTTCAGCATGCACGTCTCACTGACAACAAAGTAGTAGATACTCCGCTTGAGACTAATATTTGGTACTCTCCATCATATGGTTCTCCTTTGCCAGATCCTAGTCTTTACCGTACAGTTGTGGGAAGCTTAGTTTACCTTACTGTGACTCGTCCTGATATTACACATGTTGTGCACGTGGTTAGTCAATTTGTCACTGCATCGACTACAAAGTCTACAATTCATTGAACTTCTGTTCTTCGCATTCTCCGATATCTTCGGAGAACTCAGTTTCAGAGTCTCTTATTCTCCTCTTCTTCCTTGTTAGAGCTGCATGCATACTCTGATGCTGATTAAGCGGGCGTTCATACGGAACGTAAGTCGTTCTCTGGCTTCTGTATTTTTTTGGAGATTCTCTTATCTCTTGGAAGAATAAGAAGCAAGATATTTTCTCTAGGTCATCACAGAAGCTGAGTATCGTGTCATGACTACCACCACTTGCGAGATTGTTTGGCTACGTTGGTTACTTGGAAATATGGGTATTCTTCTTCGTCAACCTACTACTCTTCATTGTGATAATCAAAGTGTCATCTATATTGCACGTAATTCAGTTTTTCATGAGAGAACGAAACATATTGAGATTGATTGTCATCTCATTCGTCATTATGTACAACTTGGCACTATCACGCTTGTTGTGAGCCAAACATTAACTAAGCTCCTGCAACAGCTTAAAGAGATCGTTAGCTACTCCAGTGCTCGGCCAAGCCGAGTAACTTCAAGAACAGAAAACCAAACGTGCTAAATGCAGAACAAACAGAAACTTAAGCGTGAATGGTGTCGTGCGAGTGAAGTGAGTGTAAGATGAAAAGCGTGGTCCAGTTAATTCAACAAAGATTTACACAACCTCAAGTCGGTCAGCTAACCAATGTTTAGCTCCGACAGAACGCTTTTCCGGAGGAAGGCGTCGACTTGAGGAACCGGTTCTGTCCACCTCCTTCTGGTTTCCAGCCCTCGATAGGGAGGAGAGGAGAATGGTGCTAGAGTTCAACAACAACCTCGGGTTGTTGAACTAGGAGGCTATCTCCTATTCGGCGAAGCCGAAGCTTACCTGCGCGGCGAAATGCCTTCGCTGTTCCTCTCGTAGGGAAACGGTCTACTTCTTCTCATAAACTGAACCAACCATTACAGACACCAATAGCGATGATAAATAGTACCTAGTGGCTGGAGAACATTTGAAAATTGGCGAGAACCGTTGAAGGCGCGGGAAGAAGAGCAGTCGAGATTCCTCTGTCGCTAGGGCTTCGAGGGTAGCCCTGTTTCCGTCAGCTCGCCGGTTTCCTTGCACGGCAACTTCTCCGACACAATTGCAGCAGCGATTCGGGCCGAAAATGGAAGTGGTCCCCTCCATCTCCGAGTGCAGTCGCCGAATGTCGCCTCTGGTTTTGATTCACGGTGAAGGCTTCATTTGGTTCTCTTCATTAACAGCAGCGGCCCGGTTCTTCAAGTAGCAAGTGGTCCGGTTCTTCAATGCACAGCAAATTGGTTTTCTTCATTAACCCACTCCCTTGGTTCTCAAGCCAATTAAAACCAAACCAAGCCACATCTAATCCTACCAAGCATCTAGCCCTAAATGCCTAACATGCATGCTTATATAAAATCTTAACAAAAAGGCCAATGTTTGCCCAATAAGTTTTAAAATAAAAAATACATAAAATCAATGCTCGGGAAGACAAATTCTCATATGAGCTTCTGGTTCTCCAAGCCTTGTCTCCCAAGCAATGACGTGCTTCGGTTGCTCCGGATCTTGAGCTTCCATCTCCCACTTTACATCGGTGAGTACGTCTTCCAATTCGGTGTAAGAAATGTCACCTGCAAAAGAGTAAAGTATGTAAGTACATAAATTAGATAAAACATGTGAATGTACCTGTGATCGTGTGATGGGCCTACGGGGCACAACATCCTCCCCAGGTTGTTGAGGATTTGTCCTCAAATCTGATAAGTCGGGCCCATCAAGGCCATCTTCCTTGCCTTTGTATGGAGATAAGTCCTGGACGTTGAAGGTTGCTGACACGCCATATTCTCCAGGTAACTCTATCTTGTAGGCATTGTTATTAATTTTCTCCAAGACCTTAAAAGGACCATCTGCTCGAGGAAGAAGCTTTGACCTTCTTTGATCGGGAAACCTTTCCTTACGTAGATGCAACCAAACTAAGTCTCCTTCTTTAAAAATAACTTCTTTACGTCCCTTGTTTACTTGTTTGGCCACATCACTATTCCTTTTCTCGATGGCTTTTCGAACATTCTCATGTAGTTTCTTAATACGTTCAGCCTTGTCTGCTCCTGATGGATTAGCTAAGTCTTTGAATGGTAGGGGTACAAGGTCTAACGGTGTAGATGGATTAAACCCATAGGCAGCCTCAAAGGGCGATTGCTGAGTAGTGGAATGTAGGTTGCGATTGTAGGCAAATTCTAAGCCAGGAAAGACGATGTCCCAATTGGTTAGTTTTTTTCCTACAATACTGCGTAAGAGGGTGCCTAAGGTCCTATTAACGACTTCCGTTTGACCATCCGTTTGGGGATGGAAGGATGTGCTGTAACACAACCTAGTCCCCAACCTTCTCCATAAGGTGGTCCAAAAGGCGCTCAAAAATTTAGTGTCCCGATCTGACACTATTGAATGTGGAATTCCATGTAGGCGAACGATTTCCTTAAAGTACAGATCAGCTATCATGGAGGAATCATCTGTTTTGGTACAGGGAATGAAATGGGCCATCTTGGAAAAACGATCCACAACTACCATAATGGAGTCCTTACTTCGGGCAGTTCGGGGTAGTCCTAGAACGAAATCCATACTAACGTCGGTCCATGGGTGTGATGGGACTGGCAGAGGCATATATAAACCTTGAGGGAGAAGCCTACTCTTGGCTTTCTTGCATACCACACATGTTTCCACTAGACGGTGGACATCTTTTATCATGCGGGGCCAATAGAAATTTTCCTTGAGCATGTCCAAGGTCTTCTTCTCTCCGAAATGGCTTGCCAAGCCTCCACAATGTGCTTCTTTCACGAGACACCGTCTTAGACTTCCTTGGGGAATACATAACTTTCCCGCTTTTATCAAATAACCATCCATGAGACGGTACTCGCCTATGGCCTTTTCCTTGCACTGGGCGTAGTAGGTACCAAAATCTGGGTCGGTTTCATAATTCTCTTTGACCCACTCAAAACCAAAGAACCTGGTTCCTAATTCCGTAAGGAGAATGCGTTTTCTTGAAAGCGCATCGGCCACGATATTGTTTTCTCCCTTTAAATATTTCAAAGTGTAGGGGAACCTCTCCAAGAACTCCACCCATTTAGCATGCCTCTTATTCAACTTATGCTGACTCTTGATATGTCGGAGCGATTGGTGGTCGGTGTTGATAACAAATTCTCGAGGTAGAAGGTAATGTTGCCAATGCTCCAATGCTCTAATAACCGCATAAAACTCCTTATCATAGGTTGAATAATTGAGGGTAGCTCCTTTCAGTTTTTCGCTAAAATATGCAACGGGTTTCCCCTCTTGCATAAGTACTGCACCTATACCAACCCCAGAGGCATCACTCTTTACCTCAAATACTTGATTGAAATTGGGGAGTGCAAGCACAGGCGAATGACACAACTTGTCCTTGATCAACTCGAAGCTCTTTTGACAATTCGGGGTCCAAGTAAACTCCTTTACCTTCTTGGTGCAATCCGTGAGTGGTGAGACTATCGAGCTGAAATTTTGTATGAACCTCCGATAAAAGGAAGCTAGGCCATGGAAACTACGAACTTCGGTGACCGATTTTGGTGTAGGCCAATCCTTGATAGCTTTAATTTTGTCCTCATCAGCTTCCATGCCGTCCTTCGAGATGATAAATCCTAGGAAGTATACCTTGTCTTGTCCAAATGAACACTTGCTCAAGTTTCCAAATAATTTGGCTTTTCTAAGGGTTTTAAACAGGGTACTAAGGTGGCTAAGGTGTTGTGGAAGGCCCGTGCTATACACCAAAATGTCATCGAAGTAAACAACGATGAACTTTCCCAAATACTCTTTAAGCACATGGTGCATGAGCCTCATGAATGTACTTGGCGCATTGGATAATCCGAAGGGCATCACCATCCATTCGAATAAGCCGTATTTAGTCTTGAAGGCCGTCTTCCATTCGTCACCTTCCTTCATTCTTATTTGATGATAGCCACTTTTGAGATCTATCTTGGAAAAGATGGCGGCTCCGCTGAGCTCGTCTATCATGTCTTCGAGCCTAGGTATGGGAAACCTATATTTTACTGTGATCTGATTCATGGCTCGGCTATCAACACACATTCTCATAGTGCCGTCTTTCTTGGGTACCAATAAAGATGGTACGGCACAGGGACTCATGGACTCTCTTATATACCCCTTGTCCAGTAGTTCTTGTACTTGATCTTGCAACTTTTTAGTCTCTTCGGGGTTCATCCGATAGGCGGGTCGGTTAGGTAAAACCGCACCAGGCTGGAGATCGATCTGATGTTCAATACCACGTAAGGGTGGTAAACCTTGGGGTAACTCCTCTGGGAAGACGTCTTGGAATTGGTGGAGCAAATTCTTAACAGGTGTAGGTATTTCTCCTAGCTCCATAACTCTGTCACGAAAGAGTATCAAAATCATGGGGTCTCCTCTAAGCACAGATGCTTCGATCTCGTTTTTAGTCATATACAAGCTAGCCTTAGTCTTAGCTTCTTTTCGTGCAGTTTCATCTTTGGATATTTGGGTCGGGGTCATGGGTGCAAATCTAAAGGTTTTGCCTTCAAACTTAAGAGAATAATAGTTCGTATATCCATCATGGTTCACTCTTCGGTCAAACTGCCAAGGCCTACCTAAGAGCAAATGACTTGCACTCATAGCTACAACATCGCAGAGTACCGTGTCCTTATATTTTCCAAGGGCAAATTCGACTTTGACTTGTTTGGTCACTTTGACGTCGTCACGGTCATCCAACCATCTAAGCTTATATGGATGGGGGTGAGCGGTGGTCTCTAGTCCTAGCTTGGTAACCAATTCTTTCGAGGCGACATTTGCACAACTGCCTCCGTCAATGATCAGTGAGCACAATTTATCTTTGATGAGACATCTACTGTGAAAGATGTTCTCTCTCTGACAGTCTTCTCCCGTGCTCCCTGTCATGAGTACACGTCTACTCACCATGAGTAGGGGTCCATCCGGTGCATGAACAACTTCTTTTTCAGATTTAGTCTCTTCTTCTTCGTCTTCCTCAACTTCGTCCTCGGGTTGTTCATCTTCGCTTTCATATTCACCAGTGTCTTCTCTTAGGACCATTACTCTTCGGTTTGGGCACTGGGCTATAAAATGTCCAAGTCCTTGACACTTGAAGCACTTCATATCTCTAGAACGGGGTGCATTGGCTCTATCCTCATGAGCTTTAGTGCCTTGTTCCTTAGGTGGCCAGTTTCGTGTAAAAGGCCTTTTTCCTTCAGCCTTGGTAAAGGTCTTAGTGGGTTCGGGTAACTTAGGTGAGAACTTGGGGGTAGTTTTGGGAATGAACTTTGAAGGGTAGTTAGCTTTTCTTTTTCGAGTGAGTTGACGTTCGACCTTCAAAGCCATCTGAACAACCGCATCTAAGGATTCTAGTGGGTGTAGTTCTACGGTGTCAGCTATATCTCGAGTGAGCCCTCGGATGAATCTAGCTACAATTTGTTCTTCAGGCTCGTCCATGGCTCCACGAATCCTAAGGGTCTCAAACTCCGTGAGATATTCTTCTACAGATTGACTTCCTTGCCTAAGGTTTTGGATTTGTAGGAACAATTCTTGTTTATATTGGCTGGGGACGAACCTCTTGGTCATCAAAGATTTCATTACTCGCCATAAGGTTATGGGCTCGTCTCCTATCTTTTCTCTTTGGGTCTTAATGTTTGACCACCATAGTGCAGCATAACCCGTGAGTTCTACTGACACTAGTTGGATCTTAACTCGGTCTGAGTACTCGTAGTACTCAAATACTTTCTCAGTCTTGTCCAACCAATCCAAAAAGGTATGGCCATCACATGTCCCATTAAAGGATGGCACATGCAGCTTAACGTGTCGCAGATCATCTAAATCCTTCCGCCGACTAGGACGGAAATTCTCTTCTTCATCTAGTGTCCACTCATCCTCTTCTCTAAAGTCATAGTGGGGAACTCTTCTCCTAGGGGCCTCGGGCCTTTCATACTCATTACGGGGCTCATGTTCAGTGGGCCTTCTTCTCGGGTTTTCTGGCCTTATCCTAGGGGATGTGTCATGGGAGGCTTCTCTCGGGGAATTTTGAAGAATTTTCTCCATAACAAGCTTGATATCCTTGAGTTGTTGGCCAATGCTACTAACTTCACCGGCCAAGCCGTCTATTTGACCTTGCATACTGGTTTCTCCTACGTGGGGGTTTCCAGATTGGGGTTCGGGTTCTAATTCTAGGTTCGCCTCACGTATGATTCCACTACGGGTTTTCATGTGTCTAAGTTTTAGGAGAAATTAATTAAGTTATATTCGTAATCCTAAATTTTAGGAGGAAATTTAACTTAACTAAATTGAAACCTTAAACTAGAGAGGATACCATTTTAATTAAGGATTTACTTAATTATATAAATATATATATATATTGTTTTTTTTTTTTTTTTTTTTAAATGTTAAAACAATAAAGCAAAAACAAAAAAAGAAAGCTCAGGCGATTTCGGGTAAGAGAACAGGGAAGCTCGCCGGAGTTCGAAGCGCCGAAGGGGAGAATCGGAAACTCACACACTCAGAAAGCGCGGCAGCCGAGATTTCCATCCCTCAGCCAAGTAAACTTTCGGCGATGGTTATCGGCACGCATCAGTTTGAAAAAATCAAATTTTCTGGGCAATCAAACAACGAAGCTCGTCGGCCGAGCAAACAGTGAAATTTCTTGCTGTTTCCGAAAACAGAAATCACTCCGTAAACTGGTTTGCTTTGAAAGCGAAACAATTTTTGGAAAACAATTAGTAAATCTGTCGGTTTTTCTTTGCAAACGGGTTCGGCAGCAGCAGAGTAAAAATCAGGAATTTTGAACAGTTCTGGTTCTCTTAAAATAAATTGCTCTGTTTTTTTTTTTTTTTTTTTTGAAATTTGAACTTAGCTAAATCTCCAGAAACGACAGTTTGATGTCAAAATCATTTTGAAAACAAGAATAACACTCGGGTGGAAAACACATATCAGCAACAACTAAAACAGTGTAATAGGAAACAGCAACTAACAGCAACTAACAGGCAACAGAATTGACTTCATAAATTGCAGCAAATCCACAGCAGTTGTCTTTCAACAATAACATTATGCATAGTTAATCAGAGAACTCAAAACAACATGCTGATATTTAAATAAATTAAACAGAACATTCAGCATAGACATAGTATATCAGTAAATCAGAGAACAAAAGAGATATCCAAACATGCTTGAACATAAAAGCAGATTATCAGTTCATGCTCGTGGATATTCTGGACAAAATAGAGAATTTAAACATGCTGATGCTAATGACAAGAAACTACAACAGGTATTCAATAAGGCACAATAGAAACAGGCTAAGTTCTTCGGACAGAAAACAGAATTTTAGACACCAAAAGCATAAACATTGACAATAAGAAAAACAAGGAAAAACATGCTGAAAATGTGACACTAGAAAACAGAACAGAGAACACAAAGAAAACACAAAAGAGCAGATCGATATTTGTTAACAAAAGCTTCCATACATGCTGGTTTAATCAACAGAAAGTTAGCTTAAGCAATATGGTTTATTTTCGTTAGCAAACAGTTCACAATTGACACAAAACAACGACACAGAAAAACAACACAAACAACTGACAGAAAATACTAAATAACAAACCAGAGAGCTAACCGAGGCTTTGATACCAAATGTTGTGAGCCAAACCTTAACTAAGCTCCTGCAACAGCTTAAAGAGATCGTTAGCTACTCCAGTGCTCGGCCAAGCCGAGTAACTTCAAGAACAGAAAACCAAACGTGCTAAATGCAGAACAAACAGAAACTTAAGCGTGAATGGTGTCGTGCGAGTGAAGTGAGTGTAAGATGAAAAGCGTGGTCCAGTTAATTCAACAAAGATTTACACAACCTCAAGTCGGTCAGCTAACCAATGTTTAGCTCCGACAGAACGCTTTTCCGGAGGAAGGCGTCGACTTGAGGAACCGGTTCTGTCCACCTCCTTCTGGTTTCCAGCCCTCGATAGGGAGGAGAGGAGAATGGTGCTAGAGTTCAACAACAACCTCGGGTTGTTGAACTAGGAGGCTATCTCCTATTCGGCGAAGCCGAAGCTTACCTGCGCGGCGAAATGCCTTCGCTGTTCCTCTCGTAGGGAAACGGTCTACTTCTTCTCATAAACTGAACCAACCATTACAGACACCAATAGCGATGATAAATAGTACCTAGTGGCTGGAGAACATTTGAAAATTGGCGAGAACCGTTGAAGGCGCGGGAAGAAGAGCAGTCGAGATTCCTCTGTCGCTAGGGCTTCGAGGGTAGCCCTGTTTCCGTCAGCTCGCCGGTTTCCTTGCACGGCAACTTCTCCGACACAATTGCAGCAGCGATTCGGGCCGAAAATGGAAGTGGTCCCCTCCATCTCCGAGTGCAGTCGCCGAATGTCGCCTCTGGTTTTGATTCACGGTGAAGGCTTCATTTGGTTCTCTTCATTAACAGCAGCGGCCCGATTCTTCAAGTAGCAAGTGGTCCGGTTCTTCAATGCACAGCAAATTGGTTTTCTTCATTAACCCACTCCCTTGGTTCTCAAGCCAATTAAAACCAAACCAAGCCACATCTAATCCTACCAAGCATCTAGCCCTAAATGCCTAACATGCATGCTTATATAAAATCTTAACAAAAAGGCCAATGTTTGCCCAATAAGTTTTAAAATAAAAAATACATAAAATCAATGCTCGGGAAGACAAATTCTCATATGAGCTTCTGGTTCTCCAAGCCTTGTCTCCCAAGCAATGACGTGCTTCGGTTGCTCCGGATCTTGAGCTTCCATCTCCCACTTTACATCGGTGAGTACGTCTTCCAATTCGGTGTAAGAAATGTCACCTGCAAAAGAGTAAAGTGTGTAAGTACATAAATTAGATAAAACATGTGAATGTACCTGTGATCGTGTGATGGGCCTACGGGGCACAACAACGCTGTCTTTCGTTCATTCATCGTTGCAGATAGCAGATATGTTTACCAAGGCTCATTCTGCTTCACGCTTCCGTTTCTTGTTTGACAAACTCTCAATACTTCTAGTTGTAGCATCGTGAGTTTAAAGGGGGATGTTAGATTATATGTGTTAGCTTCAAGGTCTTTTTAGTAATTTACTTTACTTGTTTATTAATCATAGCTATATAACACTTTTAGGTTGTATTACTTTTTATTAATTCTATAAGATCTTTGTATTCCTTTTTTTTCAATTTCAACCGCTTCAATATCGCACAAGGGTGTTTGTAATACTAATAACCTCTATCTAATTTAATCTTTTGACATATGCTTATTAATTTGTGTAATTAATAATTTATTTTAACTATTTATAAAGATACAAACAACATGTTAAGGGATAAGATTATTAAGTATAATTAAAAGAAGTCATACCATAGCTGAAATAGAAATGGTAGGGGTGGCAAGGGTGGGCACAGTCTGGTTCTACCCCAGAACCGGAACAATGACTCACGATTCCACATAACGAGAACCGGAACTAAGACATGGGTTTTCGGAGACAATATCGTAACCAGATCGTAAAATACGATTTGGTTCCAGTTCGGTTTCAATATTTTTTTAAAAAAATATGTTAAAAAGATAAGTGTCTCCATCAGATTGCCAGAACAGATGGAATGAAATTGCAAAAATTAAAAACACTTAGATAATTTGTCATTTAAGATCAAAATATTTTTAACTACTCTGAATTCAGAAATTAAATCGGAAATGCCCCATGAAATCGCATTGAAGTCGACGACAAACCTATCGGAATGAAAGATAAAGGAGATTCTGGAAAACCTTGTATATTCCTCATATGAATTACAGAAAGGTGGTGCGATTATATAGACGCTAGAAGACGACAAAGACACGAGAAGAAGGAGGAGAAGATTACAGAGAGAGAAAATCTTCAGAAAATATAACAGCTTTTAGAACAGGCTTAAACCCGGTCTGGGTCCTCGGTTGGTTTAACATCCCCCCTCAAACGTACGGGTCGCGGGAGAACCGTGAGTTTGGTGTGAAGAGCTTGAAACCGAGCAGCGACCAAAGCCTTGGTTAAACAGTCAGCAACTTGATCGGAAGAGGGCACATAGGCCAAACGCAGAGAACCAGAGGCCACCTGTTCCCGGACAAAATGGAAATCAAGTTCAACGTGTTTCGTACGAGCATGAAGGACTGGATTAGCCGCCAAACTGAGAGTGCTAAGATTGTCACAAAAAAGAATAGGAGAAGAGCAGGGAGACAGACGCAGTTCAGCAAGCAAGGACTGAAGCCAGAGTAACTCAGCAGCTCCATTAGCGAGAGCTCGGTACTCGGATTCGGTACTAGAGCGAGAGACAGATTTAAGCTTAGATGTGGACCAAGAAACCAGATTGTGACCAAGGAAGACACAATAAGCTCCGGTGCTGCGACGATCATCGGGGCAAGAAGCCCAATCCGCATCAGTGTAGCAGTGGAGGGAATGATCAGAATTGGGCTGAAGAGAAAGACCAAGATGAGCAGTACCACGAAGATATCGGAGTATGCGCTTGACGGCAATCATGTGAAGGTCAGTAGGAGCGTGCATGAATTGACATAGTTTGTTGACAGCATAAGAGATATCGGGTCTGGTTATGGTGCAATACTGAAGTGTACCAAGAATGCTCCTATACTCTGTAAAATCAGACAGCAAGTTACCGTCATGAAGAGACAAGGAGGAAAGAGCAAGTGGTGTAGCGTGAGCTTTAGAATCCAGCATGCCTCGTTTTAATAGAAGATCCCGAATATACTTGGTCTGACTGAGATGAATACCAGTGGAATCACGAAGAACCTCAATACCTAAGAAGAAATGAAGCAAGCCGAGGTCCTTGACTGCAAACTGTTGAGAGAGATGAGAGATTAAAGCAGCGATGAGCCCAACAGAGGAACCAGTGACGATAATGTCATCCACATAAATCAAAACAACTGTAATATCTGAAGCAGAGTGAAGAATGAACATGGAAGTATCTGCCCGGGAAGCTGTAAAACCTAGCTTAAGTAGGGCCATACTCAATTTAAGAAACCATGCCCGGGGAAATTGTTTGAGGCCATAAATCGATCGATGAAGTTTACAGACGTAGTCAGGATGAGCGGGATCTGTGAAACCCTGAGGTTGAGCCATATAGACATCTTCGAGAAGATCACCGTGAAGAAACGCATTTTGAACATCAAGTTGTTTAATCTGCCACTGCCGAGAGATATCAATGCTGAGAAGAAGACGAATAGTAGCAGGTTTAACAACAGGACTAAAGGTCTCATGAAAATCAAGATCCATCGTCTGTTGAAACCCCTTGGCAACTAGGCGAGCTTTGAAACGATCAATGGAGCCGTCTGGTCGAAGCTTGATCCGGTAGACCCACTTGGAGCCAATGACCCGAGAATTGGCGGGTTTCGGAACAAGGGACCAGGTGCCTTGAGAATGAAGTGCCCGAAATTCCATGTCCATGGCAGTTCGCCACTCAGGAAGAGCAGAAGCCTCGCAATAAGAAGAAGGTTCACAGAGTAAATCGCCAGCAACACTGAAATACCTTAGGTTTAAAAATGCCGGATTTGGATCGGGTAACCATCGGGTGTTCATTTACAGTGAGAGGAGCAGGAGAACTCGTAGGGCAGACGAAAGGGGAAGTAGCCGAGGGGAGAGAGGAGGATGAAGAAGAGTTGCTGGAAGATGGAGAAAGAGAGAGTAAAGGTGCTTCTTGAGAAGAAGTCGGGAATGAAGATGCAGAAGAGAAGGGTAAGGAAGAAATAACAGGTGGGGAATGAGATGGAATAATGGGAGAGGAAATAGATTGAAAAGGAAAAACAATTTCATTAAAAACAACGTGACGGGAAATATAGAGGCGACCAGAACCCGGATGAAGACAAATATACCCTTTATGACTACTGCTATAGCCGAGAAAAGTGCATGAGCTAGATCGAAATTCAAGTTTATGAGAATTATAAGGACGTAAAAACGGAAAACACTAACACCCAAAAACACGAAGATGATTATAAGAAGGATGGCGAAGATATAAAGTAAAAAAGGGAGTTTGATTTGATAAAACTTTTGAAGGAAGACGATTAATTAAATAGACAGCAATGCTGAAGGCAAATGACCAAAAATGGAGAGGTAAAGAGGAATGAGCCAAAAGCGATAAGCCCATCTCCACAATGTGCCTATTTTTTCTTTCAACTCGGCCATTTTGTTGAGGCGTGTATGGACAAGATACTTCATGGATAATGCCATTTTGAGAAAAAAATTTAGATAATGACCGGAATTCACCGCCCCAATCGGATCGAACACGTTTAATATTACAGTTAAACTGAGTAAGAATGAGTTTATGAAAGGTAGTAAAAGTGGCATAGGCTTCATCTTTAGAGTGCAAATAATAAATCCAAGTAAAACGCGAATAATCATCAATAAAAATAATAAAGTACTTGGCACCCATAATAGATGTAACAGGAGAGGTCCCCATAAGTCCGTGTGTATTAGATCAAACATAGCCGAGGCTTTAGATAAAGACAATGAAAAAGGAAGTTTATGAGATTTAGCTAGCTGACAAGAAGAACAAAAATCAAAACACGCAGATGAAATATTAAGATGAGATAAAACTGCTTGAACAACGGGAGATGCCGGATGCCCTAAACGGTAATGCCAGAGATTAGAGGGATTGTTGGACACAGAGAGAAGCTGGGTGGAGGAAGATGAAGCTGGAGGAGAACACACCCGATAAAGCCCATTATCAAGGAATCCCCGGAGACGGATTTGATGAGTGAGCTGGTCCTTGATAACAAAAAAATAAGGATGAAATTCAATATATGCCTTGTTATCAAGACATAACCGGGAAACACTAAGAAGATTTTTTTGAATAGAAGGAGAATGGTAAACAGAATGTAATATTAAAGGAGACAAAGAACCAGGAAGTAAAGCATGACCAACGTGAGAAATAGGAGAAACCATACCATTACCGACTGTGATCTGAGCATCGCCGTGGTAAGGAGTGGCGGAATCCAGCAAGTTTAGGTCAGGAGTAAAATGATGCGAAGCCCCTGAGTCTAAATATCAGTTAGCATCAAGAGAGGTTGCATCAGAGGCGGAAGAAGGACTGGGAGTAGGCAGAATGGCAGAGAAGTTGCGCGGTGGAAATGAAGGAGGCTGATACTGGAGATTAGTGCGATGATAGCAAACATTTGCACTATGACCAGATTTGAAACAGATCTGACAGCGAGGGCGATTTTGGGATCGGGATGGAGAGAGAGATTGGGAAACAAAGGAGGGAGGAGAACGAAAAGAGGGAGAGGGAAGCAATGGAGCATTGAAGGAAGAGGGCCGAGGACCACGTGGTTGGGCCGAAAAATTGGAATGAGGGCCAGGTGGGGAAGGAAACCGTGGTCTGGATTTATTTGCAGTGGTAAAATGATTCTGAAAAGGATTCAACACAGTGGCTGTATTCTGGCAATCTAGTTGAGCTTCATGGCTTAGGAGCAGACTATTGAGTTCTTCCATAGATGGTTGAGTAGGTAGTGTTGAAATAGAGGTAACAAAAGCGTTGTATTCGGCACCCAGACCATTCAAGAAATACATAACCTGATCCTTGGGATTCACAGGTTCTCCGATAGCAGCTAAAGTGTTACAGATACTTCGAAATTTCTGAACATAGAGCATAGCACTGAGACCCTCCTTACGAAAACCTTGTAGACTATTTCGGAGTTCAGCAATGCGAGCAAAAGAAGCTGCAGAGAAGAGTTGCGCCAATGCTTCCCAGATTTCATGAGCTGTGGAGTATCCGATCAGTTGACCTAGTATCTGTTCGTGAACAGAAGCGTAGATCCAACTCATGATAAGATGATTATATCGTTACCAAGAAATAAAATCTGGGTTGATGTCAGATGAATTTGAATCTTCAAATTGAGGAGGACAGAGACGAGAACCAGTTAGTATATCATCCAGACCATTTGCGATAACAATATTAAGAATCTGATTTTTCCAGATTAGAAAGTTTGATTCATCGAGTTTAATAGTGAGGGGTTGATTAATCGAAGGAAGATGAGAAAGAGAAGATGATTTAGAGTCAGAGGACGAGAAGATGTCCGTAGTACTCTGTGAGGTGGCCATTAGTCAAAAAATAAAAGAGATGAAGAGCAGAGAAAAAAAAAGGAGTACTGAGGAGAGTAGGAGCCGTTAATGGCTCTGATACCATGAAAGATAAAGGAGATTCTGAAAAACTTTGTATATTCCTCATATGAGTTACAGAAAGGTGGTGCGATTATATAGACGCTAGAAGACGACAAAGACACGAGAAGAAGGAGGAGAAGATTACAGAGAGAGAAAATCTTCAGAAAATATAACAGCTTTTAGAACTGGCTTAAACCCGGTCTGGGTCCTCGGTTGGTTTAACACGGAACAACGAAAATGAACTAAAATTGGCAAAAAAAAAAATTGAGTTAGGATTGCGAAGTGCAAACAGAAGAACACAACAATGACGGAACAACGAGATCTCTAAGAAGTGGAAACGCCAAACAGAACGGAACAACGACGACAATGACGAGTTAGGGCTGCGAAAAGGAGAAGACATCTCCGAATTGGGTGGGCTGCGGTAAGAGGACGAGACAACACGAGGGAGGGAGTGCAGTAATTGATGAAGAAAATAGAGATTAAAGTTAAAAGAGAATTAGGAATGGGCCGGGTTGAGTTGAATTTTTTTAGGTTACCTCACGGTTCGATTTTCCTTCGGTTATGTCAGTTTTTGACCTATAAAATCGAGAACCGAACCATGGACCACGGTTTTGGAGGTCCCCAGACCGTTCCCAAAACTTAATATTGACAGAATCAGCCTAGACCTCACTGAACCGGATGGGTCGATCCGATTCCCCGGTTCTGGTCCAATTATGCCCACTCGTAAGAGATAGTACGGAGCTTCAGAAGAATCAAAGTCCATCGCTACAACTTCGAACGGCATTAGTTTCATCACCTACCAACAATTAGAGATGAAAAGAAATTGAGGATTTTTGAGATTTGAGAAATTACCCCACAGTTCAAGCCCGAGCCTAACAATCTTTAATTGGGCCGAGCTTGGGCCCATTCACAATGTCAAAAAAGACAAGGGGTTAAGTGAAATTATTAAAGTATATCAATAATCATACTGAAAAAAGTAATAATTTTATTTAGCAAATGAGAAGGCAATTGGGCCATCTCTAGCCACAGAAACTACACATGAAGTGAACCATCTAGTTGGTAAACCCATCAATGGCACTGCTCGGCTCGCATGCCTTGGCTGCGGGGCTCGGCTCCACTCCCGGGTGTGGCTCGACAGGCTTGCCGAGAAGCTCGGCCGGCAACTCTTTGATCCCCTTCAAGTAAAATGTATAGAAGATTTTGATTGGGAACACAATCTGATGCAATTTGACCTGTCCGGACACACCCTCGAAAATTCCCGACCCGCCGGTCACGGCCAGATACGTGTCCTCGTTGTAGGTCAAATACGGCCCTTGTATCGCTATGTGACCGTACTTCCCGAAGTAAAAGCTGTAAATGGCCTCGTATCGGTCTCCATTCTTCTCGGCTTTGTGTTCGATCAAAATGCATATTCCTGCCGTGATTCCGAGCCGTTTTTGCATGTCCCCGGAGTATAACTGTAATAAATTGGGGACGTAAATTATGCCGTGACAATCATATCTGATAGAACTAGACTGACCTTTTTGCAAATTGATTAAATTCTGCTCGACTTTAATATGATAGACCATATTATATATCATTTAATAGCTAGCTTTAAAAGAGAAAGAACAGAGAACTTGCTTTGTTGCTGAATGGAACAAGATCACCGAGAGAATTAGTGGAGTTTTTGCTCAATCTTAGATAAACAGGGCTGCCTCGATCAAGTTCGTTGATCTCATAAATACACAACTCCTGAACTTTCTCTACAGAAATGAATCAAACAGAAACAAAAGATCAAATCACCATGAACAGAAAAAAAAACAACAACATTTTCTCTTTCCTGAAAAACAAAATTATCTCACCAGTTTCTGGGCTAGCCTGGCTTTTAACAGCAAGAGGCCTTTGCGACAGCGAAATAGGGGGAAGAGAGCTGGTAAAAAGCTTCGAGCTTCCAAAGAGAGAGGATTTCTGCAAACGGGTAAAAGCTAGTGACTTTGCGGGCGAAGAAGATGATCTGATTTTTGGGTCTCCTAATTTTACAGCGGCGGAGATGCCCGTCGTAGCAAAGGTGGAGGAAGCCATGTTTATTTTCTCGGTGGAGTGTTTGGTCAGCGAGAAAGACAGGGAAATGGGTGGGAAAGTACAGGGAAAGGGACTGAGTTTATAAAGAGGGTGAAAGGAGTTGGTTTCAGGGAAGGACAGTGGACTTCAACGAAGGCAATTCTCTTTATGAGTTAATGCAAAATGATATACATGCCATTTAAAGCAAAAGAATGTATTCATGGTCATGTGCTCGCAATCAATCTTGGGTTGTTACAGTCTTCAAAGACTCACTGTTGTGCTGGTGACCGCTTGTGGCCAAGGTCGTCCATTCCCCAGTGCATTTTGCACCTATTTTAAGTACAGTCGACCGCTCCCGATGCATTTTTTACCAATTTCAAGTGTAGATGCACTTAATTTTAACTACGAACGATCATTGTGTGAAGCTGAGATAGCCCGTTTTCAAAAATATTTTGAACCTAATTTAAGTACAGAGATTGCAAAGAGTTAGCTTGTCATCAAAGCTAATAATAGTTTAATGCTAGTACTCCCATGTAATTTAAGTTTGTCATTGATAATTAGCTTTTTGTTATTAAGACAATTGTTAATAGTAAGTCCTTCATTGGGTCGTCGACAAACAGCAAGGCAGCAATGGCGGTTCGGTGGTTCAAGCTAAAAAGTCTGATGATCGCGTCATTCATGATTGTTGATGTTTTGGTTGAATGCAGCAAATGGGTCGCTTGGAAGACGAAGTTAGAAGATTGATGTGGAAAGTAGTTGCCATTTTAATGGAGGAAACTGAAAGATGAGAACAAATTCGCCATTTTTACCTGTTTTATTTTCTTGCATGCAACCATACCTGTGTAGAACAATAGCTGCCACTGCCACCCCACCCATTCTCTCTCTCTCTATGTTCAGTCTTGTCCACTCCTTTCCTCTGACACTTCTGTTGTTGGTTTGGTTGATGGCAGAGTCAATTCCGCTCATAGGCAATTGATCGACTCTGCTTGCACAATTTTTGTTGAAGTCAGAGGCATCGTAGATCGATGGCTCGGCTCTACCACTGCTCTGAGAAATGATCAGCTCTGCACAATTGTGGTCGATGGCAGAGGCATTGCAGATCGATCCCGCTGCTCATGGGCGATCGATCGCCTCTATCACTGCTCTGCGAAAGCACTTTAAAGACTTTAAAATTTTGATACTCAAACGTCAAATTTAGATGGAAATTATGTACAAATCCTATTGGTCAATGTATGTTTTATTGATTAACTTTTATGTGTAAGTTATGATGAAACTGATGCTCTCTTTACTTTGAAAATATATACGGTGGTGTTTCACTACTATACTGCCTCCTCTTTCTCTTCATCTGCCAAATCCCCATTTCCGATTTCCATTTAAGCTCCAAGCTCACCATTGTGAGGTCCCCCTTTATGACGAGGGACCTCCTCTTTTATTGAGCAGCTGAAAAGAGAGGTCAGATCCTCCTTTCTGTGCCTACATCTCATTTAATGAGATTGTTGGTGGCCACTCACCTTCCTCATTAATAAGGAAGGTGAGAAGATGCCAAAGCCCCTATAAATATAGGCTTCGAGAAACTCTCTAGGACATCCCAAAATCAAAGCTTCTCCAGCGAAGTGAAAAAAAAAAAAAAAAAAAAGAAATAGAGAATTCTACGAGGAAGAGAAAAAAATGAGTCTGAGAAAAAAAAAAATAGGTGTGGTGTTTTTGTGCACATTGAGAATTCTAAAAGTGGTTATTTCTCTTAGTGAATATTTTTTAGAATATTCAATATCTAGAAAAATATTGTAAATCCTATTTTTCATAGTGAGATCTTTCTAGACTCGGTCCCTGTGATTTTTTTCCGATTTAGGTTTCCACGTAAAATTTTCGGTGTTCATTTTTGCTATTATTTCTCTTACTTCTTGGTCATTCTAATTTACGGCAGTGAAAAAATATTTCTGGTATTTTTTAGATTGTATCTGCTATCGTTTCTCGTACCGCTTATTTAAGTGGGGTTCTCGTCAGATTTCTTTATTATTTTTTCCCCACAAGTGGTATCAGAGCCTGAGTAATTTCTTTAAATCTAGTATGCTCTGTGGTTGCGGTTTTTAAATTGATCCTCCACATCATAAAATTTTTTAGAAGTTATTATGGCGGGAAAGATCGAAATTAAAAAATTCAATGGAAATAATTTTTCTCTGTGAAAATTAAAAATGAAAGCGTCATTGCAGAGAGATGGCTGTGCTATGGCCATCGGCAACAGACCTACAAACGTTGAAGACGAGAAATGAATCAAAGCAGAAGATGATGCAATGACCATTTTGTATCTCACTTTAGCATATGGAATTTTGTCAAGTATCTCAAAAATGACAATGGCAAATCAGATCTGGGATACCCTGACAAAATTATACAAAAAGAAGTTGTGCTATAATAAAATTTTTTTGAAAAGAAAATTATACCATTTAGATGTCAGAATCTACAACAGTGACAGACCATGTCAATACTCTGATACATTATTTTCTCAACTTACAGCAATGGAGCACAAAATTGACGAAAATGAAAAGGCTGAACTTTTACTTCAAAGTTTGTCAGATTCATATGATCATCTCATTGTAAATTTGCTCAACGGTATTGCAAAAACAACATTGATGTTTAATGATATTGCAGCCGCCGTTCTTGACGAAGAAAGTAAGCGGAAAAACATTGAGCAGTTCTCTGTGGAGGTTTTATCAGTAACGAGAGGGAGATCAATAGAACGTGGGGCCTCTGAAGCCAGTGTAACGAACCTTAATTTTTACCCTTGTACTATTCCTAAAATTTACATGAAATTTAAACTTTTATACTGTAATTAATCATGCATGCATAAAGGTATTTAACCCGAATCAGCAGAAGACTATGCACGTATGGACAATCTCACACTATATTAAACTTTGGTAAAACAGTGATAAAATAATAAAACAGAGGCTTTCTATCGGGTTTCATCAAATGAACAATTCGTCTCTGGTTTCATCAAATGAACAGTGAATGAGGATGTTTATCTCTATCGAGTTTGGACGACAAAACAGAAGAAGGCGTGGACAACAGAAACCGTAGACGGTGTGGACGTTTGAGACAAAAGACGGTGTGGACGTTTGCAAACAGAAGGCATCGTGGACGTTTGCAAACAGAAGGTATCATGGACGATGGAGACAGAAGGCAGTGTGGACGACTGATTTTCTCTGCCAAAATACTTAACTAAACTTTATCGTCCACGTGACTTATTCGTCCATGAGACTTATTCATCCACGTGACTTACTTGTCCACGTTGTTGGACGACAACTTTGGACAATGACTTTCTTCTGCTAAAATACTTAACTAGACTTTATCGTCCACGGATTTTGGACGATGACTTTCTTACAGAAACACTTAACTAAAATTTATCGTCCACGTGACTTGTTCGTACACGTGACTTACTTGTCCACAGACTACTTAAACCCTATTCATCCACGGACTTTACACGATAACTTTCTCTTATAAAATACTTAACTCTAAACCATGCATTACCCGATCGATCGCCCCATTGTTGGCAATCGATCGGCTAGCTCTCTTGATTTTGTGCAGAGAGCTGCCTTCACATTCTTTTCCCTTGTACCTACTCACCATTCATCCAGAATTTTCAGAAACGTTAAACATCAACAATCATCTTCCATTTCATCGATTTAAATGTTTACATTATCCAGATATCAAACACCCTAAAATGAGTTCTATACAATTCATTCTATTCTTTCACCCATCAGCCCGAATAAATCCCAAAATCACAAAACACTTAACTAATGCTCCCACGGGTCAATTTGGCTCTAACTGCACTGCACACTCCCACGGGTACACCTCTTCGACCAGCTTATGCGTCGGGTGGAGGAATCTCATCATCACCTGTCTCGAAGTCACCTACACCATAGAAAATAACCTATGAGCTACAGAGCTCAGCAAGTCTCGTAAATGGGGATGCATGCTATGCGTGCAGGGTTTATAAAAACATGCATTACATTTTCATCATTTAGTTTCATAGCGGGAGGTGTCACCAGGGATTGACTCACCAGATAGAGAAGGTACATCTCGCGGTTAGATAGCCTTTTCCATCTGCAGGGAGGAAAACATGCTCCTCCTCTCAGGACAGCCATGTCTGAACCCCACCCCGACGTGACCGGGTTACATGCATTTCATATCTTTTCATTAGGCGTTTCTTTTCATGAAAACATATGCGGGAATTCCTTTTCTATGTTTTTAAAAACTCGATGCATGGACATGGATTTGTGCAATAAACGTAAAGAAAGCATAAACAATACATAGAACCTACTGAAAAATGCTCTACATACCATCATCCTAAACTACCCATCCAACCCACACTAAACAACATATTCACCAAGTATCCTCGATCAAGTTAACTCATCTATGGTGTAGGCCGATCGGCCAAAAAAAGCACGAAAACTTACCTCAATTCCTCAGCACACCGAGCAATATCCTTGAGCTTTGTTCACCTGCACCAATTTATAACACACGGCATTAAAACCGAGTTTAAACCAATTGGACTCCATTAGTTCTACTTATCTATCCTCCATACTCGTAAACAACTTATTATCATCTGCAACTCTATAACCAATAATTTCTATCTTCACGCGGCCACTTCAAACGAAACCCTAAGAAAACTCTAGCCGATTAACAATTTTAGAAACCCGGATAATAACTTCCAAAATGTTAGAGTCTTACCTAGGATTGGGGTGGAAGAAGAAAGCGTGAAGAAAATCGACGATCAGAGTGGAACGTCGGTTGTCGGAATGAGAGCGCGGGAAGGGGAAGAAATCGCCAGAGAAGAGTTTTTCTCTCTAGGAAATTCGTGGAGTGTCGAGGTAGAAAGAGGAGATTTGTGATTTTTATAAAAATTGACTTTCTCAATTACCTTATTGCCCCTCTATTTGATCTTTTTGTTTATTTCATTACTTAAATCGTTATTTAGTTAACGATTCGTTTTTTCTAAATTTTCTTATTTCACCATTAATTCTAACTTATTGTTAAGGCTCCATTAAAACTGCCATTATTTATTGGAATAATAAAATCTCGTAAAATCGAGTGTTACAGCCAGCACGTCAGGAATATCCAAATCAAGAAGTAAAGAGGGCGTTAAGTGCTATCATTGTGGCAAGACGGGTTACATGAAAATGGATTGCTGGGAATTGAAGAAAAGGCACGTGAGGTGCTAAAGAAGAAATGAAGAGTACAACTGTAGCTGTCTCTGAGGGTGAAGATGCTGTCAACCTTACGATGAATGAATCGTGTTGGATGTGTGACTCTGGAGCATCTTACCATGTTACTTCAAAAGTTGAGTATTTTTCATCTTACACCGGTAGTCATCTTGACATTGTCAAAATAGGAAACAGTCAAGTTTCTAAAATAATTGAAAAATGGGATATCTGTATCCAGACCAACATAGGATGTGAGTTAGTACTTAAAGATGTTAGACATGTTCTAGAAATTAGACTAAACCTAATATTAATCGGTGCTCTTAATGAGACTGGCTACAAGAGCAAATTTGTTGGAGGTAAATGGGAGCTCAGCAAAAGTTCGCTAATCATAGCAAAAGGAATCAAAGAGTCTAGCTTGTATGTAACGCAAGTGACTGTGAAGGAAGCATCAGTAAATGCTGCACAAGATGACTCATCCATTGAGTTATGGCACAAACGGCTTGGTCACAAGAGCGAAAAGGGACTTCAATTGCTTGGCAAAAAAGATTGTTTGTCACATCTCAAAAATGAACCTCTGTCAAGTTGTGTTCATTGTTTGGCGAGAAAACAACACAGAGTTTCCTTTCAGAATAATTTTGCATCAAGGAAACCAGAAGTGTTAGAAGTTGTTTACTCAAATGTCTGCGGTCCCATGTCCACGAAAACGTTAGGCGGTGCCTAATATATGGTGACATTCATTGATGATCACTCTAGAAAAGTGTGGGCTTATGCACTCAAATCCAAAGATGAGGTGTTTAACGTTTTGAAACAGTTTCATGTCTTCACAGAGCGAGAAATTGAAAAAAAAAAAACTAAAATGCATTTACACTGACAATGGTAGTGAATATATAGAATCATTTGACGATTACTGTAAATTGCACGGGATCAGACACGAAAAATCTGTTCCAAAAACTCCTCTACAAAATGGCGTTGTGAAAAGAATGAACCGAACTATCGTGGAAAAGATAAAGTGCTTGCTATCACATTTAAAGCTTCCCAAAACATTCTGGGGAGAAGCAATGAATACCGCAGTAAATGTCATTAACTTGTCTCGGTCAACTCCTCTGAGTGGAGAAGTGTCAAACAGATCATGGACAGGGAAGGACGTCTCGTATAAACATCTAAAGGTGTTTGGATGCAGAGCGTTCGTCTATATTCTCAAAGATGAGAGGTCCAAGCTAAACAGCAAAGCTAAAGAATGGATATTCATTGGATACAGAAGTGATGCATTTGGTTATAGGCTTTGAGATCCAGTTGACAAAAAGATTGTCAGAAGCCGAGATGCTGTCTTCTTTGAGGAACAAACCATTGAAGACAAGAAGAAAGATATGGAAATCTCGGATGAGCATCTAGTAAAAGTGGATAAGGTGAAATCAACTTTTGACGGGGGAGATGCTGGAGGATCTAGTGATCAAGCAGCTGATGATGTTGACCATGGAGAAACAGAGATTTCTCCTAAACCAGCTGCAGAACCAGAGTTAAGAAGGTTAACAAGAAATCATCAACCATCGAGGAAATACTCTGTAAACGAGTATGTGATGATCACTGATGGCGATGAACCTGAGGGTTATAAGGAAGCTATGGAGCATCAACAAAAGAAGAACTAGTTGGATGCGATACAAAATGAGATGAGATCATTGCATGAGAACCATACTTATGAGTTGGTACAGCTTCCAAAGGGAAGAAATGCACTCAAGAACAAATGGGTATATAGACTCAACGACGAAAATTCACAACCAAAATATAAGGCACGACTGGTCGTAAAAAGTTTTGGTCAGAAGAAGGAGGTTGACTTTGAGCAAATTTTTTCACCCGTTGTGAAAATGTCATTCATACAAATGGTACTTGGATTAGTCTCAAGTCTAAATTTGGAGATCAAGCAGCTCGATGTCAAGACCGCTTTCTTGCAAGATGAGATAAGATCATTGCATGAGAACCATACTTATGAGTTGATACAGCTTCCAAAGAGAAGAAATGCACTCAGGAACAAATGGGTGTATATAGACTCAAAGACGAAAATTCACAACCAAAATATAAGGCACGACTGGTCGTAAAAGGCTTTGGTCAGAAGAAGGAGGTTGACTTTGAGCAAATTTTTTCACCCGTTGTGAAAATGTCATTCATACGAGTGGTACTTGGATTAGTCTCAAGTCTAAATTTGGAGATCAAGCAGCTCGATGTCAAAACCGCTTTCTTGCATGGTGAATTAGAAGAAGAAATTTACATGGAACAACCAGAAGGGTTTATTGTCAAGGGAAAGGAACATCTAGTATGTAAATTAAAGAAGAGTCTGTATGGATTAAAGCAAGTCCCAAGACAATTATACAAGAAGTTCGATTTCTTCATGGAAAATCAAAGGTACAAGAAAACTTCCTCAGATCATTGTGTGTTTGTGAAAAAATTCACGGATGGTGCATTTATAATCCTCCTACTTTATGTCAACGACACGTGATTGTGGGCCCAGACAGAGAAAAAATTGTTAAGTTAAAGAATGAACTTAACAAATCTTTTTCCACGAAAGACTTAGGACCAGCAAAACAGAAGCTTGGGATGAGAATCACTTATGATAGGAAGAATGGAAAATTATGGCTATCACAAGAGAGATATATCAAGAAAGTTCTCAGTAGATTCTATATGGATAAGGCGAAGCCGGTTAGTACTCCTCTTGGTAAACATTTCAAACTTACTTCTAAACAAAGTCCTTCCACTGAAGAAGAAAAAGCAGAAATGCAAAGAATACTGTATGTCTCAACAGTTGGCAGCTTGATGTATGTCATGGTTTGTACGAAACCTGATATTTCTCATTCTGTTGGAGTAGTCAGTCAATTTCTAAAAAATTCTGGCAGAAATCATTGGAATGTCGTGAAGTGGATTCTCAGGTATCTTAAAGGTACTTCTGAATTCAATTTGTCTTTTGGAAGTGAGAAGCCTTCGTTAGTAGGCTATATTGATGCAGACATGGCTGGAGACATTGACTCTAGAAAATCAACATCAGGGTATTTGGTTATATTTGGAGGGAGAGCTGTGTCATGGCAATCTAAGAGACAAGGTTTAGTTGCATTGTATACAACAGAAGCTGAGTTTATGGCAACTACAGAAGACTGCAAAGAAATTTTGTGGATGTAAAAAATTTTGACAGAATTGAGTCATAAACAAGATAAGTATATCTTGTATTGCGACAGTCAAAGTGCTGTTCATTGGAGCAAGAACCCGAGCTTTTATTTAAAGTCGAAACACATAGATATCAGATATCATTGGATACGAGATGTGCTGGACACCAAGCAAATATATCTCGAGAAGATTCACACGAATGATAATGGCTCAGGTATGATGACAAAAATCATGCAGAAGAATAAATATGAATTCTATAGAAGATTAGCAAGATTGGAGATACCCCATCATAAGTCGGGAGGGGGAGATGTGTGAGGTCCCTCTTTATGATGAGGGACCTCCTCATTTATTGGGCTGCTGAAAGGAGAAGTCACTTCCTCCTTTCGATGCCTACATCTCATTTAAATGAGATGTTGGTGGCAGCTCACCTTACTCATTAATTAGGAAGGTGAGAAGATGTCGATGCCCCTATAAATAGAGGCTTCGGGAGACTCTCCAGTGCATCCCAAAATCAGAGCTTCTCCAGTGAAGTGAAGAAGAAGAGAAGAAAGAATGAGAAAATTTTTTGAGGGAAAGAAAAGAAAGAATCTGAGAGAAAAATAAGTGCGGTGCTTTTGGCTATTATTTCTCTTACTTCTTGGTTGTTCTAATTTATAGCAGTGGAAAAATATTCCTGGTATTTTTCGGATTGCATCTGCTATCGTTTCTCGTACCACTCGTCAGATTTCTTTATTATTTTTCCCAACAAGCATCTCCCGAAAACGGCATCAACTGAGAGTGCGGTGGCGATGAAATGAAGGACCGCCAGCGGTGGCAGCCGCAAGAAGACGCACTCCTGCGAGCTTACGTAAAACAGTTCGCCCCAAAAGAATGGAACCTCATTTCTGAGAGGATGGGGAAGCCTCTTCAGCGAGATCCGAAATCCTTCCTCGAGAGATGGAAGAATTACCTTAAACCAGGTTTGAAGAAAGGCTCCCTCACCGTCGAGGAGCAGAGCCTTGTCATTTCTCTTCAAGCCAAGTACGGTAACGAGTGGAAGAAGATTGTCGGGGAGGTTCTTGGTCGGACTGCCAAGCAACTCGATAAGTGGTGGGAGGTTTTTAAAGAGAAGTAGCTTCATAAGTCGCATAATCTATAATAGAGACGTGAATTTTCCGATAGCGAAGGGGATATTCTGATAGTTGGCATTTCCTCGCCGAATAGGGCGGCTCACGGCCTGTACGATCACATCCTAGAGACATTTGCAAGAAGTACGTTCAACTGAAACTCTACCCCGCCGGAACGACCACATTTCAGCCATGTCCTCTGGTTGTGAAGGTTCGGAATCCAATATCAGACCTAGATCCGATTCTTTGTCTTGGTTTTGTAACGTCGACCGTTGTTCTTCTGGTATGGATGAACATTAACCCAACTACCGTCTACTGTACGACGTCGTCTCCATCGTCTTCTACTACACCATCTCCTTTGGTCAGCCTCTCCCTCGACTCTGATACGAGCCGAATCTTCACGGTTTAGCAAATGCGAGACCTTATATTCCATATGTTCAAACTGAAAAAATAAAGGGAAATTACCAATTATGGGTATAAACTATTAGTTTTTTTCATTTCAAACCATAAAATAACGTTTTGAACATTGTAAACTATAAAGTATAAAAAATGTGACAATTCAGACCACGCCGGACGGACGTTCTATTCTAGCGTCCGTCCGCATTTGATAAGTAATAATATGCTGCCACGTAGTCCGGACGGACTCTATGTATTACCATCCGTCCAGATTAACTTACAAAATATACCGGATGGACGGTAATAAATAGCGTCCGTCCGGACGATCGTTTTAAAACCCAGCTGAATTGAGGACAAACAGAGCCACTGAAGCTGTGTATTGGAAAGCTACCGGAAAAGATAAAGAGATTTACAGAGGAAAATCTCTGGTGGGGATGAAGAAGACGCTGGTTTTTTTTTACAGAGGCAGAGCTCCGAGAGGGGAGAAATCCAACTGGGTGATGCATGAATACAGATTAGACAGTCGATTTTCGCCATCAAACCTCCCTAAATCTGCAAAGGTATTTGATTTTTCTTTCTTTAATCGTCGTTTTAGTGTTAGTTCATCACAAAGTTTTTTATTTTTATTGCAGAACGAGTGGGTGCTTTCCAGGATTTTCCAGAAAAATTGCGCCGGAAAGAAAATTCACTTTTCCGATCTGGTCAGTATTGGTCCTTCTGGTTTACCGCCATTGACGGAATCTTCAACCTTCAAGTTCAAACCTGCTAGTGACCCAGATTACGTGTCCTGCTTCTCCAACCCCATAAATTCTGAAAGAATCCAATCGGTGGTGTTTGGCTACCAAGAAAATAGCCCGACTGATATTTTCCCGAGAATCCCACTTTCAAATCCGATTTACAGTGCTCAAGCTTCGTCTTTACAGCTTCCAAGCTCTGCTCTAATGGAGGATAAGTCGATTCTGAGATTTACAGTAGATTCTAATGCTTATTTACCACAACAGTACTGCACCCACATGCTTCAGTGGCTCCGTTCGTCCTCAATCCAGCTGGGTTTTAAAACGATAATCCGGACCAACACTATTTATTACCGTCCGTCCAGTATATTTTGTAAGTTAGTCCGGACGGTAGGTAATACATAGAGTTTGTCTGGACTACTTGGCAGCGTATTATTACTTAACAACTGCGGACGGACGCTAGAATAGAATGTTCATCGTCTGAATTGTCACATTTTTTATACTTTATGATTTGCATTGTTCAAAACGTTACTTTATTGTTTGAAACGAAAAAAATTCATAGTTTATGTCTATAATTGGTAATTTCTCAAAAACAAAACACTACTCCACTCACGTTTACTTGACCACGTAAAAATAGGAACTGCACTTAATATTAAAATCTAACAATCAGACTAAGACTAGGATCCCGTTTTGGGTTCATGTTGAAATGGTTAAAAAAGTTTATTTGCGAATTTAGACTCTATTTTTAGTGTTTGGGAAAACAAAAATTTTCAACTTTTTTTGAAAAATTACAACAAATTTGAAATAGGTAGCTTTTGAGATTTGCTTCCCTAATAACGTAAAAACATTTACAATTTAATCCAATTTCTTCTCAACTTTTTTTCATACCTCCTTAAATTCTTATATACTTTTAAGTAATATGATTATTAAATGTCATAATTTATTAATCATTAAAATTAATAAATTACTTTTAAGAAATTAATTTACCGAACAATTTTTGTTTAGCAAATAATTATTTTAAAAGTACAACTAACGAAGATTATTAAAAAAGATACAACAATACCAAATTGATCTATGAAACTCTTCTTGTGAAGGCAAAATAAAAATAAATAAATTACAATATTTTTTCCGATACATTTATCAACCTCTTTTCTCATATTTGTCGTCTCTTTTTTTCTTTATGTGATGTCTATCAACGACTCAACTCAAAGATATATAGAGAGATAAACCATAGATACAGAAATTTGAGAAGGATATTAACATTTCCAATATATATTTTGATGGAACTTTTAAAATCTGTTAGCTGAAATACATAGCTTTTGGGATTTGCTTTCTTAAGTTTTAACATTATATATTAAAATAATGTTTTTATTATTTTATTTTAATTTACATAAAGTTGATGGAATAATACTCAAAAAGGTCGAACGACAGAGTTAAAGAATTCTGAAACAAACCATAAATAAAAACAACTTGCAAATCCCACCCGACAAGCAAAATCTAAGTTCATTATTTATGATTTTCACTCAATTTTATTGAATTATTTTCTCTAATTCTATTTACTTCAAATTAATATTTTTTCTTGGCCAATAATATATTTAGATAGCTGATGATTGTTGAACATCGAACACTAAATCAAAAAGAAGAAAATATACAGAGAACGTAAACACTGAGATTTACATGAAAAATTCTTTCATAAAAAAATTACTGGTATATGAGAAATTTACTATATCAAATAAAAGTTCAATAAGTTTTGCAACTCCAACAACAATATATAAAGTAACATAAAAAATTTTGACATTGAATATGGGTCCGACCTCGCTCGACCAGAATTCGGGTCACATTGAATTCTAATAATAATAAAATATAAAACTCGACATAATCTCATTTAGTTAAATAATATTGCCTAAAATCTTAAACAATCTATCATTGAAGCTATTTCATCTTATCTATGATTAAATGAATTGGACATGTAACACCCGGCATTTTGCCTATGTAATAATTCCCCGAATATGTAAGCGGAATTTCTCCGATATTAATGCAATGATTGTTTTTAATAAAATTGTCGACGTGTTTAATCGAACGAGGGTGATTCGTGAGACCGAATCGATTAACTAAATAATGTTTTAGTTAAAAACCAATGGAAGGGCAAATTAGGAAGAAATTAAGGTTGGTGGGAGAAATCAAATGGATGATTGACACTTGGCAAACTTGTGGAAGAAGACAAGCCATGTATTCCATTTCCTTCTCTTCCTCCTACGTGAGACATTTTCCTCCCTGCTTTCTCTCATTTCCCTTTTCTGCTTCTCTCTTTCTGTTGAAGAAAACCAACGCAAGGAGTTCCCTCCTTCTCTGATTTCTTCCTGCTTTTCGGTCTAAGGTAATCATCTTAGATAAAAAACGAGTTTAGGTTATTTATTTGCTGGTTTTGAGATGTTTAGGGTTAAGTCCGTTTATGCATGCTATAGGTTCGTGAACCACAGTGCTCGTGCGTTCAAACTTGCTGCATTTCGGACCACAGGTAAGTTCATGCGATTTTGTTGGCCCTTAAGGCCCTACAACTTGGAAGTACTAGGTTTGGTTCGGGTAGTTAGGTTTTAGATTATGTTTTAAGTTAAACCTGTCTCCTTTATATTCTGTTCTCCCTGTTGCATTTATTCTGTTATTTACGAATGTCAAGTTGAGCATCACACTTATTCATGCATACACGTTTTCTGGAAAATCATGTAAATATTTTTGAGCACTAGATTTTGAAGTAATGAAAGTTAAAACCTGTAATATAATGTACGGTTAAGTGTGAGCGAGGGCTGGCATCCTGTTATGTACTCCCGTTATGTCCTGTTGTGGCATGTACTCCTGTTGCGCCAGCTCCTCTTCCCACTTATACCTTCCTGTCCAGTGAAACGTAATGTAATGTTCATGTATTTGAAAATGTTCATGCATAGCATATGCACACTGCATTCCATGTTCTTACTGAGCTCTAGGCTCATAGATGAACTCCCTGTTGTAGGTACGGATACTCCAGATGAGGACCTTGTGCCTCAAAATGACGAGCTGATGTAGTTGGAGGATCGAGCTCACGGGGTTTGGCTGCTGCAGTCAGACAAGAGTTAATCCTGTGAGAATGTGTTTTCTGAAGTTATGCTAATATTGTACCATCTTTTGAAGTTTTAAAACATTTGAAATGTAGGTCTAGTTCTATACTACTTTTTGGTTTGTAAAACGATGTATGGAACCTGTATTGATGTTTAAAACCTCTGTATTTGACAGTTGAATTATGTTTTGAAGTATTCTGGAATTTGTTTGGAATATTTTCTGTTAATCTGTGCATGGATAGTTTCTGGTTTTAGAGCTATCCATGTAGTGTGATCTTTCTTAAGTTTCTGTTATGCCTTCTGTTGTGTTCGAGAACCATGTTTTAAATTGGTTTGAGAATCTAAGATTTTTATGTTTTTTTTCTGTTTTTCTGCTCTCTGATGGTGTGTGTCTTCTGTTTAAAGAGTTGTCAATTCTGCCTTGAAAATTATGTCTTCCGATTGCATCCTACGTTGCTTTAAAATCACATCTAACGTTGTTGTTTTGTTTACATCTTCCGATCACTGTTCACAACTTCATCTTCCGGTCACTGTTCACAACTTCATCTTTCCGGTCATGTTCACAACTTCATCTTTCCGGTCATGTTCACAACTTCATCTTCCGGTCACTGTTCACAACTTCATCTTTCGGTCACTGTTCAAAACTTCATCTTTCGGTCACTGTTCACAACTTCATCTTCCGGTCACTGTTCACAACTTCATCTTTCGGTCACTGTTCACAACTTCATCTTTCCGGTCATGTTCACAACTTCATCTTCCGGTCACTGTCACAACTTCATCTTTCCGGTCACTGTTCAAAACTTCATCTTTCCGGTCACTGTTCACAACTTCATCTTTCCGGTCATGTTCACAACTTCATCTTTCGGTCACTGTTCAAAACTTCATCTTTCCGGTCATGTTCACAACTTCATCTTTCCGGTCATGTTCACAACTTCATCTTTCCGGTCATGTTCACAACTTCATCTTTCCGGTCATGTTCACAACTTCATCTTTCCGGTCACTGTTCACAACTTCATCTTCCGGTCACTGTTCACAACTTCATCTTTCGGTCACTGTTCAAAACTTCATCTTTCGGTCACTGTTCAAAACTTCATCTTTCGGTCACTGTTCACAACTTCATCTTTCCGGTCATGTTCACAACTTCATCTTCCGGTCACTGTTCAAAACTTCATCTTTCGGTCACTGTTCAAAACTTCATCTTTCGGTCACTGTTCACAACTCATCTTTCCGGTCATGTTCACAACTTCATCTTCCGGTCACTGTCACAACTTCATCTTTCCGGTCATGTTCACAACTTCATCTTCCGGTCACTGTTCACAACTTCATCTTCCGGTCACTGTTCAAAACTTCATCTTTCCGGTCACTGTTCACAACTTCATCTTTCCGGTCATGTTCACAACTTCATCTTTCGGTCACTGTTCAAAACTTCATCTTTCGGTCACTGTTCAAAACTTCATCTTTCGGTCACTGTTCAAAACTTCATCTTTCCGGTCACTGTTCAAAACTTCATCTTTCGGTCACTGTTCACAACTTCATCTTTCGGTCACTGTTCAAAACTTCATCTTTCCGGTCACTGTTCACAACTTCATCTTTCGGTCACTGTTCACAACTTCATCTTCCGGTCACTGTTCACAACTTCATCTTTCCGGTCACTGTTCACAACTTCATCTTTCCGGTCATGTTCACAACTTCATCTTTCGGTCACTGTTCAAAACTTCATCTTTCGGTCACTGTTCAAAACTTCATCTTTCCGGTCATGTTCACAACTTCATCTTTCCGGTCACTGTTCACAACTTCATCTTTCCGGTCATGTTCACAACTTCATCTTCCGGTCACTGTTCACAACTTCATCTTCCGGTCACTGTCACAACTTCATCTTCCGGTCACTGTCACAACTTCATCTTCCGGTCACTGTTCAAAACTTCATCTTTCCGGTCATGTTCACAACTTCATCTTTCCGGTCATGTTCACAACTTCATCTTCCGGTCACTGTTCACAACTTCATCTTCCGGTCACTGTTCACAACTTCATCTTTCCGGTCACTGTTCACAACTTCATCTTTCGGTCACTGTTCACAACTCATCTTTCCGGTCACTGTTCAAAACTTCATCTTTCGGTCACTGTTCAAAACTTCATCTTTCCGGTCACTGTTCACAACTTCATCTTTCCGGTCACTGTTCACAACTTCATCTTTCCGGTCACTGTTCAAAACTTCATCTTTCCGGTCACTGTCACAACTTCATCTTTCCGGTCACTGTCACAACTTCATCTTTCCGGTCATGTTCACAACTTCATCTTTCCGGTCATGTTCACAACTTCATCTTTCCGGTCACTGTTCACAACTCATCTTTCCGGTCACTGTCACAACTTCATCTTCCGGTCACTGTCACAACTTCATCTTTCCGGTCACTGTTCACAACTTCATCTTTCCGGTCATGTTCACAACTCATCTTTCCGGTCACTGTTCACAACTTCATCTTTCCGGTCACTGTTCACAACTCATCTTTCCGGTCACTGTTCAAAACTTCATCTTCCGGTCACTGTTCACAACTTCATCTTCCGGTCACTGTGCACAACTTCATCTTTCCGGTCACTGTTCACAACTTCATCTTCCGGTCACTGTTCACAACTTCATCTTCCGATCACTGTTCACTAGGGGTGGGCAGACCCGAAACCGACCCGAGCAACCGAACATGTAATATCCCGCTTTACGAGATATTATTATTTTAATATGAAATGGCATTTTCGTAAATATGTCGGATTAACTCCGTTGTACGAAAGAAAGCGTCATTAGAATCCTAATAATAATATGGGATTTTAGGAATATATGGGATTTTTCGGAGTTCAAACCCTAAATTTACGAGAATTACGTTTCTCGTAATAAAAAGAACGATATTGTAAAAATAGTAAACGAGGTCCGTTTTGCGAACGGGCAGTTTCGTTAGGACCCAAATAATAAGTTGGACTAAATGGTGAAATAAGAAGATTTGGTGAAACCGAATAGCTAACCAATTAACGAAACGAAACACGAAATTTATATAAAAACAAAGTAAGGGCATTTTAGTAAATTTCCAAATCAATTATATTAAAAATAAAATTTGTTTCTTCTCTCCCTCACCTCCTCTCTTCTTCTGGCGATCGCAAAAACCAGAGAGCAAACCCTCTCTGGCGTCAACGGCGATCTCGAGCTTCCGACCTCCGTTTTGCCTCCCGTTCGTCTCGTTTCCTTCACGATTTCTCCTCCTCTCGCTACCTTAGGTATGTATCTACGATCTTAGAGCTTTTATTCCGAGTTTTACGACGTTTTAGGAAATTAGGGTTTCGATCGGAATTCGTTAAAATGCGAATTAGGGTTCGTAATTAATAGGTTAGCCGTGATTAAGTATATATTGAACGTATTGGACGTTATTGGACGAAGAAAAATCAATTTGTGAAAAAGTTAAAAATTGGTTAATTTTCGGGTTTTAGGGCAAAACTCGTAATTTGGATTTTTAGGTGCCGGGCGTAAAATGCTCGATAGAATAGTTCAATGGATTGGGTTAAAGCGTTAGGAAATTGCCTTAGTTAAGGTTTTGATAATTTGGACGTTTATTAGCTTAAATTGATTTTAACGGCATATTGTGCTTTGCCTCAGACAAACAACGCTCGTGGACGGAGTTTGAGCTGCTTTGGACACGAGGTAAGTTCTCGTGATCTTTTCTGGCCAATTGGCCTACACCGTACGTCGTGGTCTTCTCGAGGAACTTGGTGATGTTTTGTTTAATCGCTTTGGTTGGGTAGTTAAGTTATATGTGTATAGGTTGATTGTTGAGTTTTGATGGTATGTTCTGTCTATATGTGTATAGGTTGATTGTGGAGTTTTGATGGTATGCTTTGTCTATATGATTACTGTCTGATATGAATTGTTCATGCATCATTCTGTACGTGTTTTTAAGCAAAGTAATGGACCTAATTAATTTACGTAATCTGTTATCTGGTCACGGCGAGGTGGGTTTAGACCTCGGTGACAATCTGTCTGCGACCTAATCAAAAAGTAAAATGAACCAACGAAAAGAATCTACGTAATCTGTTATCTGGTCACGGAGAGGCTTGGTAGACCTCAGTGATAATCTGTCTGCGACGTAAAGAATCTGAATCTGTAATCTGAATCTGTATCTGTATCTGCATGTTTTCTGAATTGCATACGCAGAGCACGCATTGCATTTACGTAGAGCTTACTGAGATTTAATTATCTCATAGGTGTCTGTATGGTGTAGGTAATATTCTAGGTGACATCGAGCCAGGTGAGGACGGCGTTCCTCCTCCTGACGTATGAGGCAGTTGACGGATGATGGCCGTGGGAGTGCGCTGTGTAGTCGAGGCGCTTTCTGACCCGTGGGGACGTATGTGTACGTGTTTTGGGGAATTAATGTTAATTATGAATGTATAGACATTTTAGGTTGCTTGGATTCTGGATAGGGGTTAGATAACGTTTTGGTAATTGTAAGTAAAAATGTTTTGTTTTGAACTGTTTAATGAATGTTTTGGAAATGTTTTGATTGGTTTTAGGTTGTTACGGATAGCTCGATTTTTAGAGCTATCCACGTAGTTGGACTTCGTAAAGTCCGCTGCGAGTCGGTTGGGTTTAAGTTATAAGCGGTTACGATAAAGAATGAAAAATGTGATGTAAAATGGGTAGAAGTTGTGATGCGCAGGGAGGAATCTTTAAAGTGTTTTGCTCTCTGGAATTTGGGTTCCAGAGAGCACTTAGAGAAAAAGATGAAAAACGAGAAGAGAAAGAGAAGGAAGAAGAGGCGACTGGGCGCCGTGCTGGTCGCTGCAGGCAGCGACTGGTCGCTGCATTATGCAGCGCACATGGCGACCAGGCGCTGCATATAGCAGCGCCCGGTCGCTGCTTCTCTTGAGGGCAGAATTCCAGTTCTGCCCTCCCGCTTTTTGACTGGGTTTTAATGTATTAAATAAATGTTTTGAGTTTTAATTAGTTAATAAATGATTTGTTTTAAATGATTTTAGGGTTCGATTCCGATTCCGATTTAAATTCTGTTTTCAACTTCAGTTTTTATTCCGCACAAAGTTTTATTTAAAGTAAAGGAAAGTATAAGTATAAAATGAAAAATATATTACGGGAAAAATGGGTACAGTATTAGGGTCGTTACAGAACCGAACCGAAGGTTCGGGTCGGTTCGGTTCGGGCACAAGAGTCGTTTTTTTGTGTTCGGGTCGGGTTCAGGAATAGGCCTTCGGGTTCGGTTCGGTTGGGCGTCAAACCCGAACCGAACCGAAAAAACCAAACCCTGAAGCTTGCACAAATATTTGGGCTTAGGCACGGGTGTCGGCGAAGTTCGGCGACAGACGAAGCTCGGCGAAGCTCGGCGACAGACGACTCCTCGGTGACAGAGTACCGATGACTCCTCGGCGAAGCGACAGACGACCGACGAGACGACTCCTCGGCGCTCCAGCGGCAGCGACAGAGGACTGACGACCGACGAGTGAGGGCTCCTTGGTGCTCCAGCGAGTGACAGACGACAAGTATAGAGCAGGTATTCATAGAGATCAAAAAGTCTACTGGAAGATCTGTTCATTTTGTTGTTACCTGAGTTCTGTTTGGGCGGACTGAAACAAAATTGTAGATTTTTCTCAGGCTGCAAGGTTTTATTTCATGTTTACAAATTACAGGTTTGAACCGACTTGACCCGAACCGAACCGAACCGAACCGAACTTTTTGGTTCGAGTCTGCTTTAAGTTGTTCGGGTTCGGGTTCGGGTTCGGGTTCGGGTTCGGGTTCGGAAACCGGAACCGAAACCGAACTCATCGGTTCTGTTCGGTCCAAAACCGAACCGAACCCGAACCTTGCCCACCCCTACTGTTCACAACTTCATCTTCCGATCACTGTTCATTTCTGTCTTATTATATCCCGAAGACTGTTTTCATTCCTTCCCGCTTCCAACCTCCTGGCTTTTGTTCTTTTATTCTTCTGTCATTTAATCTGAACTACGATTTTAAGTATGTTTTCAAATTTAAATGCTTAAAGTGCTCTGCTTCCTGTATTCATCTGTCGTTCATTTCTGTGGTCCAATAATTAATATATTTTTCTGATTTTGTTCCAAGGATCCTGATCTCCTTCTGTTGTTTACCCTGTAGTTCGGTGTTAACTGTTTTTCCCTTGTTTGATTTCGACACCAGAGAACTCTCTCTCTGCGAAGTTTTAAAGTTTGTAAATATTCTGTTCACTGTTTCTTCTGACTGTCCTATTTTAAAAAAAAAAATAGTTACCATTTTCTGATAACTGTCCGGGAGTGACGGCTCCGATCTCGGGCCCCAATCGGATTTGGTTTCGGGCTGTCACAGGACAAACCCGGTTTTATAACACCAACCATTTTCTGGGATTAGGCTAATCAGATTCAAAGTATGTTTGATTAAATCTTCTTAAATTAATTACAGAAATTAATTTAAGGAAGAACAGATTCTCCTTGTTCGGATTTGATCCACCCAAAAGCAAATCATTCAAGTTCATTGAACAATGAACAGCCTACGGACTACAGAGAGAGTATAAGATTAATTATATAATTAATTTATTAATTCGTGATTAAAGAAAACATAGAGTCGACAGGACAAGACCAAAGCCAACATCTGTAGATTGTCCAATGTCCCAGTCACATAAGCTAACAATGTCTCTCACGTGCTAGCATTGTCTTTCTAAATTTTAATACTAATAAATAAGTAAAAATAATATCTTATTATTATAATAAAAAAATACTAGCCCACCTTCTTTAAAATTTTTTAAAAAAAACAAATGGAGTAAGAATGATGCTCTAATGTAGGCTAAAAGTGATGAACTTGTAGGAAATAATTAAATAAAGGTAAAGTTTTGAACTGTAACACATTAATTTATAAGATTTAGTTAACCTGTCGCGTGTTGAAATGGACAAAGAGAAAGTTCTAGGATGTTTCATAAAAAAAGTTATGATACGCTTATCCTCTATTTTTTGATGTGTAACTAATTAATTGGTTCAATTAGTGACTTATTTTAATTATTTGTAGTATATAATGTTAACTGCATCAATTAACGAGTGTCACGTCAAGAAATAAAAAATAAGAGGTAAAATTTGAAGATAAATGTAACATTAATATGAATGAATTCGTACTATTTGTTCGTATTAGAGAGTCCATTTTCCATTTCTAGAGGCTCATTCGAGAAATTAAGTTTTTTTTTTTAAATTCTGTATTATTTAATTGAATCGAATATGTACTTATTAGACTTGCATTATAATTTCTCTCAGAGGAATAGCTCCAACCCATAAAAATGTTAATAAAGAAGAGGGCAAGTACGGAGGAGTTGCATCTATTTGAACACATGAGATCTATTCTTTTTCTCTATATATATACAGCCCTTCCCAATTCTACAATATCTCAAACATTACTAAAAGTGACCCCTCTCTCTCTCTCTCTAGATAGAATACACATTCTTTCTCTCTCTAAAACCAGAGGTTAGAGAAAATGGGGAAGAAGGCAGGCATAGGAGAGGCAAAGAAGAAAATATCATGCAGAAAGCTTGGAGGGTATCTTCAAGAGCAAAAGGGAAGGCTTTATCTTGTTACAAGATGCATAGTCGTCCTTCTATGCTGGCACGACTAACCCTCCCATCTCCGCCTTCAATTTGCTCGGAATTTATGTACAGCTATTATAAAATTAATGTTCGATTTAGTGAGTTTAGCTTTGATATGAGGATCTAATGTATCGCGATAGAGGCTTTGGAGAAAAAAATATTCATAAGATTAATAATAGAGTTTCTATTTTTTTTTTTTTTTTAACTCTAACTTTGGTAATTATATTCCCGTCATTTTACTCGTAACTCGATTAGTTGTACGACATATGTGTATGTTGCACATTAGTAGATTTCTTTGTCATGGGTCAAGATAAATAACTGCTTTTTTG
>CM039502.1:11806544-11970818 GCA_022432975.1 Begonia masoniana
TGAAGTTGTTGTAAGACAAATCCAAAACGAAGAGGGAAGTCATGGAGCATATTGCCGGCGAAATTTCTCCAGTGAGAAGTATTTTTTGCTACAGAGAAGTAAGTGAGAGAAAATGGTGGGATAGGGATGGACCCTTGAAGCCGGTTAAAGCTAAGGTCTAAATAAGTAAGGCGACTCCATGGAAGAAGAACTTGGCGGCTACCAAAACCAGTGAAGAAATTGTGAGAAAAATTTATGTAATCCAGAGTTTCTTTCCCTATATTCAACATCCATTCAGGAATTCCGGCATGAATACTGTTATTACTCAGGTCTAGCCACTTCAATTCATTTTGATTTCTCAGAAAAGCAGGTACTTTTCTCAAATTGCACTGAGATAGCCCTAAATGCTGAAACTTATGAACACTAGTGCTAGAACTGGCATTGTTACTTGAATCATCAACAACCAAAGATAGCTGATTCCCCGATAGATTCAAAACAGTCAAGTTCTTGAGAGCATTAAACTCCTCAAAATCCACCGACCCAGTGAAGATATTAAGAGAAAGATCAAGATATGCAAGGTTTTTCAGGCTGAAAACTGATTTTGAAATCGACCCATAAAATGATTGTCAGAAAGATCCAAATGGACTAGTCTGTATAGGTTGGCTATTGAAGATGGAAATGGACCAGTGAAGTTATTTCCACAAAGCGAAAGTTCTTGCAAATTGTAGACATTTGTGAAGACAGATGGAATTTGACCGGTTAGTAGGTTATTACACAGCATTACACTACGAAGATCGACTAGATTTCCAATTGAGAGTGGAATTTGACCGGTGAATGAATTAAACGAAAGCTGCAAACGCAGAAGATGGGTAAGTTTACCGAGTTCAGTTGGGATAGACCCAGAAAACTTGCAGCCATAAAGATCCAAATCAAGCAACGAGCCAAGGTTTCCAATAGAAGAAGGAAGCTCGCCAGACAGACCAGTAGCTGCTAGCCACATTACCTGGAGAGAACTGTTCTTTGGGAAGTGAGGCAGAATGCCTGTGATATTTTCATTGTACATCAAATTAAGTCTCCTCAACTTCGGGAGATGAAAAATTTCTTCAGGAATTTGACCGTTGAGTTGGCATTCTCTGAGCGAGAGCGACTTTAACGAGGTGAAATTTGATAAAATGGCGGGGATTTCTGAAGAAATATTCACCCAACTGAGGTCCAGAATTTCTATGCAGTCCATGTTTTGAATAAGAAATTGCAGGCTAGATTTCTGACGGAGATAATTCCATGAAAGATCGAGAAGAACTAATTTCTTTAGCTTCGATATTTCCCCTGGAATTTCACCAGAAAATGCTGAACCAGACAGGTTTAAGCTTCTCAACTCCATCAAACTCCCCATCCCAGAAGGAATTTCAGAGAAATCAAAATCATTATCCGCAAGGTTGAGAATTTGAAGATGAACCAGTCTGAAAAGACTGTTACTAGAATTTACAGACCCATAAAGACAGCTGCTACTCAAATCAAGAGCAACAACATGGCCGGTTTTCTCGTCGCACTGAACTCCATCCCAAGAGCAGCAATCTCCTTTTGCTCCTTCTGCTTTCCACGAAAAAACTTTAGGGTAAGAATCGATGGAAGAAGAAGCAGAATTGTTTATTGTAAGGCTGTGCTTGAACTCCAACAAAGCAGACCTCTCATAGCCATGGCATTTTGGTGCGGGAAACGGGTGAGAAGTTAAAGTACTGCAAATGGGCGGGAGAGGAAAGAATGAGAAAATGAAAACACAGGCGAAGAAGGTGAAAGAAGGGGAAGACGACTCCATGAGAGAGAGCTTATGAATTTTAGTGCCAAGATCAAAGTATTTATACTCAGCAACGCCATGAAAGCCTCAGGACTCGAGCTTCCCCACCGCGTAAAACAGGCTACGTACGTTCGCGCCAAGTTCACAGGTTACTGTTTAAAAAGTGTCTTTAACCATATCTGATATTGCATGAGAATTTTTTAATAATTGATGTAATGCGAGTTAAAATAATAATTTGTGATGAAATTTTATGTTAGTGTTTTGGTAAATTCACGTCAAAATAAATATAAAATTCAAATATTTGATCATATTTAATTATTAATGCATTATAAATTAGCTATTTGATTTTTTTTATAAAGTAAATCTTATTGAAAATCAAATTAGAGTAATAATTAATAATGAAAACAACATGGTAAAGTCGACTTTGACTAAAGGGGTAATTTAAAGTTGACATTTTGAATTTTTTATTGAATAAAATATACCTCAATTTTTTTTTAGCTATCAGCATCATTGTCGTTATTTTACCTATTAACTTCGCCATACAATGCATGTGCGAATTTTTTTTTGTCCTAATTCTAATTATAATGAATCTCGTATATTCTACTTTTTAAAGGTGACGTTTCTTGCACATACGATAGAGTAATAAATTTAATTAAGCTAAAATTGCATCTTATTCATTATTGTAATATTTATTTTTGTTATTTAATTAAATCATAGTCACTTAACATTAGTTGAACAATTTAATAGTATTGTATTGAATTATGAAGAACAAAATGACTTAATTTCATAAAATTATAACACATAAAAGAGTAGAGTTGATCTCTAAACCACTTTCATTAATAATTGAATTAATTGGAACTCGCCGCGTAGGCGCGTAACCTGGTTGATAGCATGGCCTCGTGAAAAGTAGATTCCTCTCTTTTGTTTTTGTTTGTTAGTGAAGTCATTCTTCCATTAAACACTTCCTCCAATCAAATGTATATGAGATAATAAAATTATTTGTTTCTGGGAAAGAAGGCGATATAAAGTCATATCTTTCCATAAAGCTCCCATTGATTGATTTTATCATGCTTATATTAATACATATTCTACATTTTTAGTCATATCTTTCCATAAAGCTCCCATTGATTGATTTTAAATTTGGAAATTTGTAATTTTTATTGAATTTCTTTTATAATTTTGTATTTACTTTTCTAATTTTAAGTATACGTCAAAATATTTTTTATTGGATAATATCAAATAATTTTTTTATTAATATTTAATTTTATTTACATTGATTTAACGTAACTAATTTTTAAATTAAATGAGTAAATATCGTTAACATATAATTATTAATACTTATTATAATTTTAAATAATTTTTTTTAAAAACTTATGTTAATATAAGTTGAAAATATTTATATACGCTCGACTCGTTAGGCTCAGCTCGTTAGGCTCGCTGAGCCAACTCGACTCGTTTAACTCTTGACTTGCGAACCGGCTCGGGTTGAAATTTTTTTTCAGGCTTACTCGTTAGGCTCGGTGAGCCGAACTACTTCTAGCTCGGTGAGACTCAACTCGACTCGCTCATTAGTCATGTCTAATCATATTGAGTTTCCAATTAAGGAAAAATACACTAGGTGGCAATTGTCGCCATTATCTTCTTCCTTGACTTCTTCGCACAAACGGCTACATGGCGATCTTTAATTTTCAAGGAGTAAGAAAATTTTAAAATAACAAGAATCAAATAAAACTAATTTTTAATTTTGGAAAAAATTAAATACTTTTAAAAGAGTAATTAAAAAAAAAATTATTAAACTACATGGTCATTAACAAATTCGCCCTTAAATTATATTTGTTAACAAGATCACCTTTAAATTATGGCCCGTTAACAAAAAAATCATTGTCGTCTAAATGTCCGTTAAAATTTGGTCGTGCGAGAGGCCGGTATTTGAGAGAATGAGCCCGCTCTCTTTTTTTCTTTTGGAGCGGGATAGCCTGGATTTCTAGTTCAATTTAGTTTAATGAAAATTCAGAATTCAGTTCAATTTAAATCTTGTATTTTTTATTTTTAACCAAATAAACAATGAATAAATTTGACCCTACTCTCCAAAATCGAATGGAACCGAACCAATATTAATATTTTATTTTATTTTTTTCGTTTTAACTTTAAATATTTCAAATTAAATCAACCAAAACCAATCCATACCGAGCGTAAATCAGCTAAAACCAACCCAAGATTGAGTCAAAACCGACTCAAACTAAGTTAAAAAAAAAAAAAATCTGAAATCAAGATGGAATCAAATTGAGCAAGGCAAAAAAATCAATTCGATTCGGATTTGGTTACCAATTGCAGAGACTTACATATATCTACCACATAATTGAAATTTATGGTAGAAACATAAAATATAAGTGAAAAAAAATAGAGAGGTAAGTAATTAGACTTTCAACCTTATTCTTTGTTTAAAAAAAATTAAAAAAGATTTGTTCTTTTTTTTTTTTAAATATAAATATCTTGGTTCAAGTGCAAACAAATTAAAAGAAATCCAAGTAATGATTTAATTTTATGTTTAAAATTTTCTACATTTATATTTAAACTATATTTATATTTGAATCGAAAATATATTTCTTATATTCATTAGCTAAAAAGTTACAGAGTAACTAATTTTATCTCTAAACAAACCAAAATTTAAAAAATCTCATATTTTTTCAAAAGAATTTAAAATAAACAATACAAATAAGAAGAAGTTTCTAGATTTGAACGTAAAAATAGAAGTAAAGATTCAATAACCATTATTACCTGCACACGCACTCTGCTCTAGGTTTTTCTTTTTTGCTTTCTTCGTCTGGATTACTGAGCTTGAATCTCTGTTAAAACATGGCTACCATTTTACCCTTTTCCATGTTTAACGGACAAAGCAACTCGTTAATCTCAACATTTGAAGACGACGAAAAAAGGATCATCTTTTTTACTTTCACGTCTCTTTGTTTTTCTTCTGTTTTCTCGACGTAATTCGTCAACTTTCTGGGTATCCAAACAGGGAGAATAGGAGATCAAAACATGACTGTCTTTTTTCTTGCTACTTCTACCAAGATCTCTCCTCTTCGTTGGTTTCTTGTTTCAGAGACTTTTTAAAGACGACGTAATCTTTTATACATGCAAACAACCGTAAAGTCACAATTAAGACAGCTTTCAAGAAAATTAAGGAAGCTAGGTATCTCTGCAGGCTTCAATTATACATAGACCAAAGAAAATTTTATGAACTGTATTATGAATGCCATCAAGAAATTCTAAGATTAAAAAACCTTAAATTTCTTATACCTTGAAAATTGAAGGTCGTTCTGCACCCGCACTTGCGACGATGGCGAGGAAGATAATAATGGCGATAATTGCCAGCTATTGCGTTTTTCCTTACTGGGCGGAAACTCTCATTTGATGTCCTCACCAATGAGCGAATATTCTTCTCTAATCCTTATAATTTGACTGTGCACTATCCCAGAATATTTTCTTTGATCTCCTACACTTGCCGGAAACTGTCAGCTAAGATATCTCGACGCAGGAAACTATCAGCTTCGATACAAATTCTGGCGTAGAGATATCTTAGCTTACAGTTTCCGACGAGTGCAGGAGATCAAAGAAAATATTCGGGGATAGTGTACAGTCAAATTATAAGGATTAGAAAAGAAGATTCGCTCATTGGCGAGGACATCAAAGGAGAGTTTCCGATTAGTAAGAAAAAACGCGATAGGTGGCAATTATCGCCACTATTATCTTCCTTGCCATCGTCGCAAGAGTGGGTGCAAAACGACCTTCAATTTTCAAGGTACAAGAAATTTAAGGTTTTTTAATCTTAGAATTTCTTGATGGCATTCATAATACAATTCATAAATTTTTCTTTGGTCTATGTATACTTCAAGCCTGTAGAGATATCTTAGCTTCCTTAATTTTTTCAAAAGCTGTCATAGTTGTGACCTTCTGGTTCTTTGTATGTTTAAAAGATTGCATCGTCTTTAAGGTCTCTAAGACAAGAAACCAACAAAGAGAGATTTGGGTTGAAGTAGCATATACGTCTTGTTTTGATCTTCTATTCTCTCTGTTTGGGTGCCCAAAAAGTTGATGAATTATGTCGAGAAAATAGAAAAAAAAAAAAACAAGAAACGTGAAAGTAAAATGATAATCATTTTCCCATCATCTTCAAACGTTGAGATTAATCATCTGAATGCAATGAGTCGTCATAGTGTTACTCTAGTTTAGGCGATCAAAGAAAATATTTCTAGATTAGCTCATTGGCAAGGGCATCATATTGGGAGTTTCCAATTAAGGAAAAATACACTAGGTGGCAATTGTCGCCATTATCGTCTTTCTCGTCTTCTTCACATAAACTGCTACATGACGATCTTTAATTTTCAAGTAACAAGCAAATTTTAAAATAACAAGAATCAAATAAAACTAATTTCTAATTTTTTTAAAAAAATAAAATTTAGAGAAACGTTCAATTTAGCCCCCAACGTATGAGGTTAATGGTCAATTGTCCCCTAACGTTTATTTTTGACCCAATCAGCCCCTATGGTATACAACGTTTGCAATTCGACCCCTCCCAGTCAATTTTTCCGTTAAATTTGACATGTGCTCCCTACGTGACTTTTAAAATTCCCTAATTGCCCTCTCTCTCTCATTTTCTTCAATTGGTTTTTCTGCCATTGATCCTTTGCAAAAATACTAACAAACAGCAGAAATTAAAACACTGTGAAACAAACACAATCAGTACCTGAGATTTGTAGAAAAGTAAGAACTGGCCTCATCTTCTCCAATAACTGCTCGGAGAGGGCTCGGCTCCTCTGAGCTCAAAACGGACGATGAGTTAGATTTCGACTTCGTCTTCGAGCTAGAACCCGACTGCTCTCTCGATCTCCGCTCACTGTCTAATCCGAATATATCACAGTAAAAGGCGTCGTCTCTCACCGGAATCCTAAATACTGGCAAATTCCTGGCACTCTTCTTCGCCGTAGAAACGAACTCTGGAAATCGGAAGACTTCCTCGTAGTATAATTTGGACTCGCAAGAAAATTTACGAGAAAGGAGGCTTCAAGGGGGGCCTCCAAAGACGTCAGAGAAGTCGTCGGGGTCTACGGCGCGGCGTTGGAGTAAGCAGAGAGAGAGAGAGAGAGAGGGAGAGGGAGAGGGAGAGGGAGAGGGATATGGCCAAACTTAGAATTCAAGAGAGAAATCTAAGAAGAAGAGGGAAGAAGAGGACTGTGTACTGGCCAGGAAAGCATTCTATCCATGGAGGGTGGGCTCTGAACTTTGAAGAAAAAGAATGGATTGGGTACACATCCAGCTGTTAATGGAAGAAGATGAAGATGAAGATGAAGTGGGGACGAACCCGGCTGTTCACGAGGTGGAAGCGTTGTTGAGGAATTGCAGAGAATCAATGGCGTAAAAGCCAATTGAAGAAAAGGAGAGAGACAGAGAGGACAATTAGAGAATTTTAAAAGTCACGTGGACGTCACGTGTCAAATTTAACAGAAAAATTGACGGGACGGAAGGAGTCGAATTACAAACGTTGTATACAATAGGGGCTGATTGGTTCAAAAATAAACGTTAAGGACTAATTGACCATTGACCCCATACGTTGAGAACTAAATTGAACTTTTTCTTAAAATTTATTTAAAATGGCAATTAAAAAAAACAAGTAAATTATATAGTTATTATTTAACTCACCCTTAAACTATGTTTGTTAACAAGATCACCTTTCAACTAACTATGACCTGTTTACAAAAATTATTATCTTCTAAATATCCATTAAAATTTAATCGTAGGAGAGCCCGCTCTTTTTTTTCTTTTGGAGTGGGATAACCGGGCTTTCTAGTTCAATGATAATTCAGATTTCATTTCAATTTAAACCCTGAATTTTTTATTTTTAACCAAATAAACAATGAACAAATTTGACCCTACTCTCCACAATGGAATGGAACCGAACCAATATTAGTATTTTATATATTTTTTTTTTAATTTGAACTTTAAATATTTCAAATTAAATCAACCCATACTCAGCCTAAATCAGTTAAAACCAATCCAAGATTGAGTCAAAACCTGACTCAAACTAAGTTCAAACCAAAAAAAAAAAATCCGAAATCAAGATGGAATCAAACTGAGCAAGGCAAAAAAATCAATTCGATTCAGATTTGGTTACCAATTGCAGGGACTTACACATATCTACCACATAAATGAAATTTATGGTACAAAAATAAAATATCAGTGAAAAAAAATTAGTCGAGTGGTTCGGTCTGGTTCTCAAAATTAGTTGGCCGGTTACAAGCCTCAAATATTCGGTCCAATCATTTTTTATGCTAAAACAGGAGACCTAACCTAACCAGACTGATAACGCCCTTGATAGAACTACGTCCATAGAAAAAGCTCTAAGAAATAGATGGCTGAGCCAATAATAATAGAGAGGGAAATTAGACTTTCAAAGTCTTTCTCTAGGAGCTGCTATTTCATCAACAAATTAGGAGAAAAAACAAAGAAAATTACTGCTTTCGGCTAAATAAAAAAAGTTATTTCCATCAATCATATAAAAACAGGATCATCTCATTTACCTTAATTAAAGAGATGCTTAGTCTAAGTTCTTAGTAAAAAGACAGGTAACAATTAGTCAACTCAAGGAAGAGCCATTCTACATCATCTTCTTCCTTCATTTAAGCTTAACTTCTACCTGAACCACCATCTTTGAGCTGCAGAGATGGGAGTGTCGAGAAATGGAACGTACCGATGAATGAAGGGATTAACGGTTCTCCCAAATTTTGCCCAGCCACTGTGATGATAGCTGGCAGTCACAGGAGCATGATACATGACCTTTAGAAGCTGCAATCAAGTGTCCAAATTAAAAGTTTCCATCACTTTTAGTTTTACAAATACAGATGATTCGGGTTCATGGCATTCGATGGGAAGAATCAATCAAAGGGGAAGATGAGTGTAATATTTTAGGATTTCAAAATTCATATTCAAGATTTGAAATCTCAAAATCAAACCAAGTCAAACCTAATCTCGGATTTCTTCTCTAAAAATCTGATAAAAATCAAGGTAAAATCGGATATCAACGTTCACTCCTCTGAAAATCTGATAATGTTACAGCTCAGCAAATCCGAGCTGAACTCGGATTTTGGGAAAAACAGCAATCAGCTTCTCCTCTGGAAATCCGAAGAGGAGCAGATGACAGCTCTAAAATCGAGCTGAACAATTTACCGCTCAAAAATTCCGAGCTCGACTTGGATTTCTCGGAGGAGCGGAGTGCGAGCCTCTGCTATAAATAGAGAGGCTCGGTGAAAGATGAAATCACATCAGTTCTCTCTCCCTCTCAAGTTCTGAGACTCTTACCTCTATCTCTGACCACCACTCGACCTCCAGACGCCACGAAACTCCTCCAACCAGAGAGATTTGGGCATATCTCCAACAAACCCTCTCCGACGTGACGAGCATTATCTAACACGAAGAAATCTCTTAAGTGTGCAGCAGCTCCGACCAAGAAGAGGAACACACTTTGTCTCAGTTTCAGCCGAGGAAGGAGCGCGAAGGAAATCGTGAAGAAGAAGGAAGGAGAAAGAAAGGTTCAGTTTTCTTTAAAATTGAACCGGTTCACTTAAGGGTGGTCCAACCAAACCGGTCCAGCAATCCAGAACCGGCTCAACTAAGCTAGATCCGATCCAACTGAACTGACCCGACCCAACCCAAATTTGGATCCAATTTACCCGAATCGATCCAAGAATAAACCGGTAATTCTGCCTAAATCTTTGTGAAATTGATTTATTAAAGTGAGAAATTAATATCGAATATTTTTTTTAGGCAGAAAGATTCCGAAAGTCATCTTAATCAATCTAATTCGACCTTATCCGACTTAAGAGTACGCGTAAGAAATTTCTGTCTAAATTTTTCTAAAATATGATTTAATTAAGTGGGATTCTAATACCAATATTTTATTTAGGTAGAAAATTATTTGGAATACCGAAAAAAATCCCAATAACTCACCCTCTCGGAATCCAAGTAAGTGAAAATACCACGTTTTCAACGTTTTGGCTACGGCTCTATATCACAAAATCTATATTATTTTCTTATAATTATTTTATTACATGTTTCTGATATTTGAGTACGCATGTTTAGGCATTGGCATAGAATGTATAAAGATAAAATTAGTAGGACATTTTGTATGTGTATGAATATGATAGAATTAACGGAAAATATGTAATAGTAAAGCCTGAACAACAATGGGATGGTTAAGCTTGAACGAAAATGAGATGTTTATCTCTGAACGACAATGAGATGGCTACGCCTGAACGAAAATTAGATGATTACGTTTGAACGATAATGAGATGACTATACCTGATCGAAAGTTAGATGATAAAGCCTGAATGACAGTGACATGACTAAGTCTAAACGAAAGTTGGAAAATGAGCATCAACCAGTATGTAATTGTTAAGTCAAGATTTGGTAAAAGTTAATGTTAATTTTGCACCTGCACGAATTTTCGCTTATTGAGTTATTCTCATAGTTGTAATTTTGTGATGTAGGTGAGTTTTTATCTGATGAAGAAATGGCTGTGATCGAGAACCTTCCAGAGACAAGCAAGCATACAGAAGAAGAAGAATCAAATGTTTTTGGGTTGAAGGGATGAGTTTAAATGAGTATTTTCTGTTTTTGAAGATATTTCGTATTTTTAACTTTGAATAAATTATGTTGAATTTTATTTAAAGTTTTATGAATTATTCTGGATTTATTTTCAATTTCCGACAAGGTTATTTAAAGTTTGAAATTTTGATTAAGCTTCCGAGCATTTAATGTTTAAGTTATTATTCAAAGAGGTTTTCAATATTCTGAAATTAAGTTTTTAACACTCGAATTTAAACTTAAATCAATTTGAGAAATTTTTAGGATTTTCAAATTAGAGTTTCAAATTAGGGCGTTACAACGAGACATTGAACTTTGCTCAACTCAGACAGGATTTAGTTTAAGACAATAGAAATTAAAAAATTGAGAATGATCCTCAGCCCTGATTCCTCCAATCTGGGGCAACAACCAAAATCCACTACCTCCACATTCATTTATATCTAATACCCAACAAAAGTTTCTTGTCGTTTTAATAATTCCTTACTACAATCTTATACCAATATTGAAGTGTTCAGAACCATCCTAATCCATCTTAAACAATCACAAACCCAGCCCTCCTTTTGTTTGGTGAATAACTTTTTCTCATTTTAATTCTTTACATTAAGGTGAACCTGCTGCATGCATGTGCAGAAAAGCAAAACATACCTGCCAGTACATGAATGTTTGAATAAAGTTGCGCTGCCATCTGCAAAAACATTTCATATTCGAGTCATAGAAATGTAAGAATACAAACTTGAAAGCACACAGCATGAAATGAATATACTAAGACTGTCGTTTTTCAATAAACTAGGACACTGATTTGACGGGAAAAAACAAATATGCACATAAATATATCAACACCTTATTAATGGAATAACCAACACAAATAACAAAATTTCATACTAAGATAGCACAATATATATTTATCTCAGACAATAAATTTCAAAGATATAACTAAAACAGCAATATGAGTGAGGTATTCTAGAAGTTTCTTTATATTAACCTATAGTTGCATGGTGGGCGAACAGTCTATTGAAATATAAATCAACATAAAAAAAAAACCACAAATCTAGAGAATAACTCCAGACTCGGAAACCATAAGTTTGGTTACGGACTTAGAATACTCTCAATAAAAGAGAGCAATATTTTGTTAGATAATTGATAATAATTTTTTCACTGCCTTTCACCCACTATATATACTCCTTTGCAATGTTAAAGGTCTCTTTCACCACACATCCCCACTCTTGTGCTCCTAACTAACTTTCCTCCAATGATGCTTAATATGGATTAACATCCAATTACAATTATGCTCCAATAACTCTTTTTACTTTTTATCACCCATCTTTTTTACAATTAAATACTTTTTAAGTATTACATCGGACTTTAGAGCCATGTTCCCAGCATGTTAATAATAACTGAACATTTCACCCACATATAAGGGATGCATGTGCTTCCTAGGACAAAAACAAAGAGAGAGAGAGAAGAAAGCAACTAACGAGAGCAATGAGATGATCAAAAGGAAGCCAAGAGCAATTTCAGCTTGTGAAGAAAGAATACTCAGCGTCGTAGTATTTGACTCCACCCAAACGCAAGGCTCTTCCAAATATTTCCTACATTGAACGAGAAAATATTTTGTTGCTTATTGTATTGAAATAACTACCTGGTAAAATCAAAACTCCTTTCAAGAAAAATAATAAATCAATTTAGTCAATTAAATACATATTATAATGACAGTGAGGATCCCATCCTTGCTTTTATGTCTCATTGCTTGAGATAGAGTAATTGATTCCAAATGTAATGGTTCAGATTAAGTCAGTGAACAATCAAAAAATAATTGACTTCATTGATTAAATCTAAGTCATTAACTACGATGACTTAGATCAACAGGACTAAACAAGAAGAATATCGTTATCCATTTTATTGAGGTGACAACACTATAAAATTCACAACTTACATGTACAAGGAGGAACGGTTGAAATTACGTCTGAGAAATTTAGCAACATGTTCCAATGCTCGGCATAAAATGGGGATTAAAGCAACTAAAATGAAAAAATAAACAATTTTAATATAAAAAGGAAAGAGGTCATAATTGGAAGAGGTGCCAACATTAGTTTCAGCCAAGAACAAAACTTGATAGCCAGTCAATGCTTACACCCAAGGAAAAGGTTTGAAGTCACAAAGGTAAGACAGTAAATAAAATAGATAAAATCTTTGGCTGCGACTATTGTCTGGAAGTGGACTTGCAAAGCCTGCATGTTCCAAGCTCTAGGTTTCTGAAATAATTACAAAGGCCGATGAAACGTGAATGAAAATTTAACAAACTACAAGAAGTACGCAAAAGGCAGCAATGACATAAAACTCACCCCGTATAAAGAGTATACGGAATATAAAGAAGAGCATCCAGTACCCATAAAAGAAAGCCGATATAATCTGTTTGAAAGATTTCTTGGAACCAGAGGAAATATTGCAAGCACAGCCACAACAAAAACCTGTAGTAAAGAAAGAAATAATGTACTAACAGATCCACACAGGGAAAGTAAGCTTAGGATTGTCAGAAACATAAAGTGAACCATCCAAGTTAATTTCTCACTGCGATGGGCCAACAGTAATAATCAATTACATTGATACTGAGCAATTAATCTCAACATGCGTTTTTATACATCAAAACATATTTTTGGGTCACTTTCGAAATTTCTGAAGTTGGTGACATTTAACATGCAATCTTTCAGATGTTTAAATATAATGGCTAGACTGTCAAAAACATCAGATATTCTTGTTATAAAAAACATAATAATAGGGAAGTGAAATAAAAAGCACGCCAAATAGCGGGTGCTTAAACCTCTATTGTTTAAAAGAACTATATCAGTACGTACAAAAGAATTTGAGAAAGCAAAAGAATCAGATATTGTCATTTTATATATTTAATGTTTTTTTTCATTATATGCTTCTGGAGGCATGAGTTGTTATTAATGAAAAAAACAGAAAATAGACAAATGATGAAATATAAATTTAGCAGAAGTCACCAGACACATTCTACGCATAAAACATTGAAGAAGAAAGCATTTGTAATATCAAATAGGGAGTGGTTGAAGATGTCAATCATCTTCTTTTGCATATGCGACATGGCATACATTTTAGGGTCATGGGTTTGAGAGTCGTTGATTATTTGTTTAGTGATGCCTAATCAGGTTAGTAGCCTTTTGATGAAATGGGATGGTGTTAGTGGAGGGGGAAAAGTCTGGCTGAGCCTTTTGCCCCACTCCATTGTTTAACGAAGAGATACTTGATATCGAGTCATTTAAAAGAAAGGGGTGTTTTGAAAATCCTTTCTTGTACAGTCTTTTGATGATGATTAGCTTTTTTTTGTAGCTCACTCTTTTTGTGAATTTCTTTACTTAATATATGCTCCTTTTACTAATAAAATAAACAGGTATATGTATAAACATAATAATATCATGTGTGCAAATGGTTTCTATCAGAATACAATTACATCTACAATTTATGTATGAATAATTTCATCAAAGTCCATACCCAAGCATTGACTGAGAATTGAACGGTTTGACGATCCCATCGCAAAGAAGCTGGATTTGAACCAGTGCTTGCAGACGATGCAAAACTTCCATTTCTAGGAGCTGAACCGACATAATTAACAATTAAGTTAGGAATATTAAATGTAAGCATATCCCAAAATCTACAGAGAAATTCACAGATATTCATGTTTCTTTAAATTTTGATTTTCAACCGGAATTTGTGATTGATTTTGATTACATGTACGAGGTGGTGATTCAGAAGATGACGATGATGGTCTTGCCGACTGTGATGAACTGCTGGACGCCATCACCTCAACAACAAGATCAGGGTCCTGCATGCAATCCGCATCCAGCTCGATAAGAAGAATAAAAAAGTAGGATCATTTCAATTCATCTGCTAGACAAATTCTAGTTACAAAAATCCAGCAATTCATAACAGACAACACAAATTACTCTTGTTGACAATGAAATTCTCGTTTCATCCTCCAAAGAATATCAACTCAAATAGAATATAAACAAAAGGAAATAACAAGACTCTCCAGTTGTTACCATCCGTCAAAATAAGTAACTTGCTATCAACCACTTTACCCACTGTTCCACTATATTTTCATTCGAAGAAAAACAAGAAAAAGTCAACTCAATCAAAGGCAACCTAGAGCAAATTAAATAGGAAAATGATCACCTTTTAAAATAAAAATTTAAAGAAAAAGCTCCTTCTCCGTCCTCATCGTCATATTACGCAAAAACAAACTTTTAGAAGGTTATTCATGAGAAACTATGAGCATAATATTAATGCAGAGAACTGAAAAAAAATGGAATAGCTAAAAAAAAAAAAGAGTAGCCAACCCTTCAATGATTTAGACACATACAATTCCCATCCAATTATTAAACCCTTGTTACAGGAAAAGCAAAACAAAAAACAAAAACACAGCGAACCAAGAAAACAAACTGAGAGAGACAGAGAGAGGCGAACGATGTAACGCTGGTAAAACTTGTGCTTTAAGTGATCGATAACAGCAGGGCGGGAAGCCATGTGAGGAGGGATGAGGATGTTGGACCAATAGTCAGCCCATCGTGGATCGCTGTCGTAATCATAAGCAGTAGCTGCTATTCTCTTCAACTTCTGTGGATCCTCTCTTTCTTCCCCCATTTTCTTCTATTTACTCCCTCCCTGGTTTGAATCTTGAACAAACTCCTCCTCGATTTCAGTTCCAATTCCAGAAGAGGAAGAGAGAATTAGTTGAGACTGAGAGACGATAGGTCGTTCTCCGAGATGAACCTGTCTACCCCCGTGCGGCTCGCCGATCGATAAAAGCCAATGAAGCTGCCTGGTTTCGTAATTTTAAATACAGTATGAATTTCAAATATAAAATATAATAAATCAAATTTTTGTAGGACCCGAGCATCTCCCATTTTGAATTTATGCCTACAATAGAGGGTCGATCACCCCATGTTATATCCAGTGCTTACGTACACTGGACGTATTGGGTCAGGAATGAAGATTCTCCGTTCAGTGTGTATCATACGTTATTTGAGAACGAGTGTCCCTTTCCCGGAACAACCTCTATTTTTTGCACCCCAATTTCAAGGATGCCCGAGAACAGGAGGTTTCCACCACGGAACGGGCCCCTATTCACTCTCTCCCCCATTTTAGGGAGTGATTAGGAGCCATGGGTCCCCGTCGCAAAACAACCCCCTGTTCTCAAGCAAAATATTTAAGAATGAGATGTCGTAAGAAATTGGGACTTGAGAATTTTGTGTGTGTGTGTGTGTGAGAATTTTGTGTGTGTGTGTGTGTGTGTGTGTGTGTGTGTGTGTGGGGGGGGGGGGGGGGGGGGGGTGGTCACCCCGTTCTCACCGCGCCCAAAAATTATAGCAAAAAACGGGAGCTGTCTTGGGGCAAAGACCAAGCACCCCTAAAGTTTAGAAAGCATGGAACGTGAGGCCGTTCTAAAATCGGGGATCCTTGTGTGTGTGTGTGTGTGTGTGTGTGTGTGTGTGTGTGGGGGGGGGGGGGGGGGGGGGTGGTCACCCCGTTCTCACCGCGCCCAAAAATTATAGCAAAAAACGGGAGCTGTCTTGGGGCAAAGACCAAGCACCCCTAAAGTTTAGAAAGCATGGAACGTGAGGCCGTTCTAAAATCGGGGATCCTCCGTTCCCGAGCACCCCCCAAAATGGGGGAGGGAAGGAACATGGGCCTATCCGGGGCAAAGACCACTCATTCTCCACCTAAATTCAAAATGGGGGTGATTGGGCAGAATTGGACTTGTTACATTTTGGATAGTTTAAAATTTTAATTGTTAGGATTTTTAGTTTAGGGGATAAGTTTAAGATTTTAATTATTAGGATTTTTAATTTATGATATGTTTCAAATTAACCCTATACTTTGGGTTCAAATTAATTTTTACCCTAAAATGAAACTATTCTCACCTGTCCGTATCAAATGGTTTTTTACTGTCTACTACATGAAGATTAATTTGCCATTAATTTTTGTTAAATATTATTATTCAATAATATTTATAAAGTCTCTTAATTATCATATTTAATAACAATTTATGACTTTGTTAAGAAATAAGATGTCTCTTCATTGAAGATTTTCATTAATTTTTTATCTATAGAGTCAATGTCGTCACAGTCTGGTCATGATAAATTACACGTTGAACCTTAAACTCGATAAATCATTTCAATTTAAACCTTAAACTACTATTCGAACAAAATAATATTTAAATTTTGTACTTAAACAAGATAGACTGCAGCAACTAAAATTTCGTTTAAGAAGATAAAAGAAGACGAACATGTGACTTCGCTACAAGAGCTAAATAAATTACATTACTCTATATTTATAAACAATAAATATGATTTTCTTAAGCTAATCGAACTTTAGAAATATGAATTGATGAAAATTGGTGGAAGAAGTCAGAGATAAGAGGTAGGGGTGATCGTGGTCCGGTTCGGTCCGATTTTTAGAGAGATTAGGACCGGACCACTAAATTCGATTTTCAAATTTTTGTACCAATAAGGCAAATTTTTTTCTTTGAACCGGACCAGAAATCTGATCTCGGTTCTGGTCCGGTTTTGGTCCTCCCACTTATGTTCAAAATTTTTTTAATTTTTGACAAAAATTTGAACCAATATGTAAAAAAAACCAATACACTTATTCTGTTTATGGTTCTGGGAAAAATGGACAAAAATTTTGGTTCTGGTTTCAATTTCTAACAAAATATCACATCGAAGCTACTAAAAAAAATCAAAATTTTATTCTGTTTTTTTCAATTTCCAGCGTCTTTATTCTTAAGGTTCGTCGATTTCAAAACAATTTTTTATAAAAACAAACACCACATCGAGCTGCTAACATTACCCACAATCACATTGCAGAGCATAGCAAAAATACTGAGAACTACAAAAAGAGAAAAAACAAACAATTGCAGAGCAACCAAACTATTGCTCTAACCTCGCAAATCTACTGGGTTTCTTCGCAAAAAACAGAATAAAGTTTCGGACTTTCGGGAAACAAATCTACCATATTGGACAGTCGGAAAGAAAATAACCAAACCTGTGGTTTGAATCTACAGTCTGACTCCGAGAGGCAACAGACAGCAGCGACTTCAGCGAGAAGCAACAACAGTGACTTCAGCGAGAGGCAACAACAGCGACTTCGGCGAGACACGACGAGGACGAGGGCGAGAGACGACGACTGCGATTGTGCGAAGCGAACACGGAATAGTGAAGTTTTTTTAGCCTAAAGGTTAACTTACCTGGTGCAGGTTGGTTTTACTCGGTTTTGTCCTTAAAACCGAGAACTGAACCACAGATTTCGGTTCTGAAATAACAGAACCGAAATCTGTTAATTTTTCCCTAAGAACCGACCAGAACCGGACCAAATAGCTTGGTTCTGGCCCAGTTTTCGATTCTGGTCGGTTCTTGCTCACCCCGAATAAGAGGTGTGGATTGAAGGGAAATGGAAGAGAGGAGGAAGGAATGTGGCCTGTTTAACTAGATAGGTTGTTTGAACATGAAATATCAATATTTTATATAGGTAAAATGCAATTTATACCATAATATCGAGTAGACGTGACACAGTATGCAATTGTCGAATAAGAGATTGACAGAGTTTGAAATCGAATTAGAAATTACCGGAAGTATTAAAAATCGAGTTAAAACATTATATATGTGTTGGAATTAACAAATAAATTGATAATATGGTAGAAATTATTGATAGCTATAACGTGGATGTTCGATTTATCTAAAAAAATAGTTTAAAATATAATATGTAAATAACTAAAAAAAATTAGTTCTAAATTGTATACTACCCCATTTATATTCATCCATATGAAGACCTCTTCATTTCTACCAACTTTAATTTTGTCAACTTTCGCTCCCTCTCAATCAACCAACGATACTAATTAAATAAGAATAATGTATGTTTATTCTCTTAAAATACTCGTTGATATGTCAAACAATAAGTTGTTTGATTAATGTAATAAATTAACTATTTATAATTTATTGCATTAATTGTACTTTAATTACATCAATCATTGTTTGACACATCGATGATTATTTTAAGAGAGTAAACGTAAAATTATTCATAAAATAATGTTTGTAATTATTATTTGATGTATTCTCAATTTTATTAGTTTAACAACATGCAATTTATTTTTAAGCTTTCTAAATAAAATAAAATAAAATAAAAAAGACTCAAAAGATAAGATTTAAGTAGTATTTTATCCGACAACGAGGATCTCATTTTCAATGTAATTTCTCGTCCTTTAGCTATCCGAAACACTAAGGTTGTTTGAGCTTTTTGGATGGACTGGTGCGGTACCCGGTGTATGTATCTTTGGAATTGCTTTGACATTCTTAACTCTATCTTGATTGCAGGATTAGTTTTTTTTGTTTAGAAAATGATCGATTCTGAAAGGAGAAGGTAATTTTAAGGAGGTCGAAGATCGGTATTATCAATTAATCCAATCTGAACGAGTATATATTACCAAGCTCAGAGCATTATCTACAAGATTGCTTTTTTCCCGTTCCAAAAAGCAGATTTATGACTGACCCATTATTTACAGTTTAAATTTTAAGCAAAAAAAAAAATGGCCTTGGTAAAGAGATGAGATGTGAAGAGAAGACAGCCATGGAAGGGCTGCATGTGCCTTTCTTCGCTTTAAATCTCACCCCATTCATTCATAACCTGGTTTGTTCTTTGATCTAATTGAATATTGGAAGACTTATTTTCAGATCAAGAGCCTGTGTTTAGTATCTCTCTGTTTTTCTGGTTTTTCTCCATTTGAATGAACAGAAAATAGATTAAGAAAGCATGGGTGAAATGGCAAGAAGACGAGAGAGAAAAGGCGAGAGAGAGATTGAAAATCAGAGGCAGAAAACAAAAAAGGAGAAATTAAAAGGCGAAGGTTGATGCCGAGGCCAAAAGGGAATAATAAAAAGAGTAATTATAGATTTGAATCTCGTACTATATACGTTTTTTAAATTCGGCCCATATACTAAAAAATAGGGCAAATCGAACCCTATACTTTGATTCTGTTATAGTTTTGACCTTCTATCAATAATTTCATTAAACCCTCATTAAAAAAACTAACAAACGATCTTGGATTCAGTTGAAATTTTTACCACATGTTCACTACTTAATGAGAAGATAATTTGAAAATTTTCGTGATTTTTTAACACATGTACGATTTATTGAAATTTTATTTTAGTATTTTATAAAAATATTATAATAAATCATAAAAATTTTAGAAAATCACGAAACTTTTTCTATTATCTACCAATGATAAGTTGAACATGTGGAAAAGTTTTCAAATAAATCAAATATTGTTTGGTATTTTTTTAAAAATTAATTTATAAAGTAAAGAATAAATTGATATTAATTTAACAAAATACCAAAAAATATTATATTTATTTAAAACTTTTTTCAGATGTTCACCATATTATGGGTAGATAATAGAAAAATTTACGTAATTTGTTAAAACTTGTATGATTTATTATAATATTTTTAAAAAATACTAAAATAAAATTACAATAAATCGTAGATGTGTTAAGAAATCACAGAAATTTTCAGATTATCTTCTCATTAAGTAATGAACATGTGGTAAAACTTTCAACTAAATCTACGATCGTTTGGTAGTTTTTCAATGAGGGTTTAATGAAATTGTTGATAGAAGGTCAAAACTGATAACAGAATCAAAGTACAGGGTTCAGTTTGCTGGTTTTTTTAATACATTGTTCGAATTGAAAAAACGTGTATAGTACATGAGTTCAAATCGATAATTTTTTAATAAAAAACAAATCTTAAACAATCATGGAAAAGATAATCCTCGTACCATTAAACTCAAGTGGAGTGAAGCCGGTATACCCTAATACATTATGCACCCATTTCAAATACAGACGACTGTATTTTAATTGCGGTTGATCGGTCGACCGCGTGAAGTCGAAGTCGCTCGTTCTCGAGCGTATTTTGTACTTATTTCAAGTGCGAACGATTACATTTAAACAACTTACAACCGTAAATGATTGGATTGTTAACGTACCATAATTTTTAAAGTTTGTTTTGTTTAATAGTATAGTTTAAGATTGTTTTGTCGGTCAATACCATGATTTTTATCTATAATTATCCAAAAAATAAATCTAAGAAGCGCTACCAAGAGCCAACAAAAGGTACAAGCGGACACTAAATTCCCGTTTTTCTAAACCCCGTCAGTGACGTCGTTTTGACCTTGCCATGTGCATTTCGCTAAGCCACTCCCATGGCAACGAATTTCTCAACTCCTTACTCTGTTTCGATGGATAATTTTCCAACTTCGATTGGGTAAGATAATGCTCTGTCGTGCAATATTACGCGTTGGACCCCGTTAGGCTCGTTGAAATTGCCCTGGGATATTTCAGCCCAGTCTTACAATCCCTCGTTAATTATTTCATCGGAATTTTGTTTTTCCCATTTTAACTATACCGCTGAAGCACTAACCCCCCATCACTTTTCTTCTCTACCCTCCAATTCATCGGACCCTGGTTTGTTTTCTTTTCTCTTGCAGTTCTTTGTGCCAAATCTGAGATGGGTATTTATCTTTTCGCTTGAAAGTTTGAGTATTCTAAACGTTATGATCAACCCATTTGATATAGTTTTTTGGGTTTTGATCAATCTCTTGTGACCAAGGAGGCTTATTCCCAAAATTTTATGATATTAGTTTTTACCGACTAGTGGATATCTTGATCGTGGGATGGTATTTTTGGTCGGCTTGTTTAGAATTGCGTGAGAAGTACTAACAACATTTTCTTTTGTCGCCAATCACAATGTAACATTAGCATCTCCCTTCGTGGATTCAATATTTTTTTCCTGATTTTGTTCTTTTGTTGACGACATTGGAATTCAAATGTATTTTTTGTTTTTGTTCCTTACCAAAGTCGTATTCTGTTTTCTTTTTTATCATAGTAGGCTTACTTTTTCTGGCTTTGACATCCGAGAAATTGCTTTTTTTTTTTTTTTTGTGTTGTGTTTAAACTTAGTGTTGTAAATGTCACCTGAATAGGTCGAATTTGGTTTAATAATTTTTAACGATTTGATTGGAATAATTTGATGTGTAGCATATTCCCCTCAAAACACTATGCACTTGTGAGCATTGTCTTGCAATCTCTACAATGTGATTGAATTAATTCAGCTGATTGATGCTTCCATAACTGTTATAGTAGTATTTTTTAGTATTTGACAACCATAAACTTTCTGTTTTTTTTTTTTTTAATTCTGCTAATGCTAGAATTTCAAAGCTGGTTATCTCTTTTTATAGTTGCATTTCTGCTATCTTGTTCAGGTTTTAATGGACATGTGATCGAACAAACTGCTGAAGTAGCAATCATGGTTCAGAAATATGTTATCTCGTTTGCCATTTGGTCTGTGAGTGAAAGTTAGAGCGAGAAAAATGGAAAGGAAAAGAATCGATGATTATGAGCCTGGTCCTCTCCCCCCTCGTAGACCACTGGACAGATTTGGATTCGTAAAGCAGGAACTTAATCATTCTCCCGATGGAGTAACCAAGAACCGATCATCTTATGAACATGAAAGGTACTCATTTAATTACTTTTTTGACTTGAAAATGAAATTATTATTATTGTTGAATATTGAAGCTGATGATATCATTCGCATTTTTACTTAGGGAGGAAAGAAAAGTTAGAAAATGGAGGAAGATGATTGGAGTCGGAGGGAGTGATTGGAAACATTATGTTAGGAGAAAACCTAATGTTGTTAAACGACGCATAAGAAAAGGGATTCCTGATTGCCTAAGAGGGCTTGTTTGGCAGTTGATCTCTGGAAGTCGAGATCTTTTGCTGATGAATCCTGGAGTATATGAGGTACAAGCTTGTTTCTTTGTTTTTATTATCTTATAAATATTTCTCGGTTAACTTTATTTCTTCAGTTGCATGGATTGTGTTATCTATCACTTTTGGAAGAAACAGACTCCCCTGTCTGATTGATGCTCTGTTGTAAACATATATTATTTCACAATCTGGCAATCATGGGTTGTTTCATATGAATAGATTAGATCAAATTACCAAGGCAACTTTGTGCAGTGATTTTCACCTTTCTTTTATTTTGGTGCAAAATAGGAAGTTCAAGAACTGTATTATAAATATTCGTACTTGGAGAGTGATAAAGATCTACCTGCAAATTAATTGAATAAAACCAAATTCCTAATTTCTATTCCAAAAGTTTCCCTCCAATTCTAACACTCCTCTTCCATCTTATAACTCTCTTTCCCTCATCATTATTGTCAATTTGAATAACAACCAAGAAATCAAATTCTAATGCAATTTAATCCAATTTAATTCTAATATGAAAATATAAATATAATTCTAATCCAATCTTAATAGTGTAACGAACCCCTTCATCCCAGTAAGATATTGTCTGCTTTGGGTCGCCCATACAGTCCTCACGGATTTATTTTAGCGAGAACTTCTTAGTCGGTCACCTAATATGGTACTGCTCTCGCCGGAGTACTTTTAACTTCGGAGTTCTTATGGGATCCGTTGCCAATTGTGCTCCAAAACACGTCTTACTTCATTGGGAGGGTTTCCTTACATATGTTTCATTTTCATATACCTCCGCAAGTGATGTGGGATTGTGACGACCCCTTTTTTACGACCTGGGATTTACCTACACTCGAGTCTGGGATTTGCCTACACTCTGCTTAGGTCCCGAGGTTTGTCTTGCAATCCGAGGTTTGCCTCGCAGTCGTATTCATACGTATACATTCGGGTCATCACAATCACCCCCCTCGGGGGCCCAACGTCTTCGTTGGCCACATTTCCGGTTGGGTACAGGCTCTAATACTATTTGTAACGAACCCCTTTATCCCAATAAGATATTGTCCGCTTTGGGTCGCTCATACAGTCCTCACAAATTTGTTTTGGCGAGGACTTCTTAGTCGGTTACCCAACATGCTACTGCTCTCGCCGGAGCACTTTTAACTTCGGAGTTTTTATGGGATCCATTGTCAAATGTGCTCCAAAACGCGTCTTACTTTCTTGGGAGGGTTTTCTTACATATGTTTCATTTTCATATACCTCCCCAAGTGATGTGAGATTGTGACGACCCCTTTTTTACGATCTGAGATTTGCCTATACTGGATTCCGGGATTTGCCTACATTTAATTTAGGTATTGAGGTTTGTCTCGCAATCCGAGGCTTGTCCCGCAGTCGTACTCATACGTATACATTCGGATTATCGCAAATAAAACTCAATCTAAACGATTCAAACATAATCTAATCTAACTTAAATTCAAATACATTTGTCTAAACTAAATCATCAAATCTATATCTTCTCCTCTCTCCTGGAATAATTGGTGGCTTATCAATTCTCTCAAGGTGAATAACTACCTTGTCGTCAACATAAAAGTTCGGAAATTCCTACTTCTACTGAAATCTTCTAGCAATCCTGTTATTGAAGCATTTTAGATTTTAAAAGCCACCCAAAAAAATCACTTTTGATTTTTGACGCACCACCAAGAATTTTTAACATGGTACCCTGTCCTGTGTTAGATGGAAATAGAGTACATGATGTCTGGTTAAGTAACTTCAATCCGCATATGCCAAACGAAACTTCATCCATTGGAACCAAGCTAGGAATCTTCCATCAAAGCTGATAGTTGTTGCAAGTAATTTCTTCTCGTGGAGAAGTATATTCACTGTAAAATAATTTTCAGCTATATAAAGAGTCGTTCACCTAGATTCTCTTTGTTGAAGATTGGCATCTCCAATCCCTGACCAACCCACCACTGCTCCTTTTTCCCTCTTATTTTGGTGTTCGAAATGTACACTAGATGTGTTTTTGGGGCATTTCACAAGTCAAAGTGGAATCCTCGGCGATGCTCCCCACTTCATCTGAGTCCTATTTGTTTTTCTCTTCCAATGATTTTCCTGTGAACACTGAAGTCATTATGTGTTGAGTGATTTACAGCAACTGCACAATGTTGGCCACATCATTCCTAGGCAAGTGGTGACCAATCTTTCTAATCTTGGTAAATGTGGTAACTTATGTTTTACGACCTCAAAGTTTTTTCTTGAGGGAAATCCACCCCTTACATTGATCTTCTTTTAAGTCATCATGAAGGCGGCTTCAATGTCAATTTATAAGGATCTACTTGCAAATGAATTGAAAAAAAACCACATTCTGAATTCCTATTCCAAAAACTTTCCTCGAGACCCCAACACTCCACTTCAATCTTACAACCCCACTTCCCTCATCTTTATTATTAAATTGAATACAACCTAAACAATGCATACTCTAATCCAATCTAAAACGTACAAATGTAATTCTAATGCCCAATCTTAATAAAGTAGTGATCTAAACTATTCAAACCTAATCTAATCCAACTTAACATCAAATGTACTTATCTAAATTAAATCATCGACTTTGGCTCTTCTTGTCTCTACAGAAATAAGTCTACTTTATTGGTGGGTTATCAAGAGCTATAGAGTTTAGCAGCTAGGATACCAGTAGGTATTTATATTATTATTATTATTATTATTATTATTATTATTATTATTATTATTATTATTATTATTATTATTATTATTATTATTATTATTATTATTATTATTATTATTATTATTATTATTATTATTATTATTATTATTATTATTATTATTATTATTATTATTATTATTATTATTATTATTATTATTATTATTATTATTATTATTATTATTATTATTATTATTATTATTATTATTATTATTATTATTATTATTATTATTATTATTATTATTATTATTATTATTATTATTATTATTATTATTATTATTATTATTATTATTATTATTATTATTATTATTATTATTATTATTATTATTATTATTATTATTATTATTATTATTATTATTATTATTATTATTATTATTATTATTATTATTATTATTATTATTATTATTATTATTATTATTATTATTATTATTATTATTATTATTATTATTATTATTATTATTATTATTATTATTATTATTATTATCATTACTGTGGTAGGATCATGCTAATGACATTGTGCATTGTTGCAGCAATTAGTAATCTATGAGACATCAGCTTCAGAACTGGATATTATTCGTGATATATCCCGCAAATTTCCTTCGCATGTTTTCTTCCAGCAGAGACATGGACCTGGTCAAAGATCTCTGTACAATGTTTTGAAGGCTTACTCCGTTTATGACCGAGATGTTGGATATGTTCAGGTTCACATCCTTATCTAACCTATCAATCTTCTACCTTGCGAATTTAGAGAATCGATATGGTGAAATTGTCCTACATGCAGGGTATGGGGTTTTTAGCTGGTTTATTACTTCTTTATATGAGTGAAGAAGATGCTTTTTGGTTATTGGTCGCTTTACTAAAGGGAGCCGTTCATGCGCCTATGGAAGGACTATATTTGGTAACAGTTTCTCTCATGTCTTCTACCTTGATCTCTCATCAAAATTACACTGCTTAGGTCTAATCTATCACACGATCATTTCACTAGTTGGAGATCAGTATGCTATTAGACAGACGTTGATTGATGTGTTGATGAAAATATTTGGTCAGATGAAACTTATGATTATAGCATTATTTCTCTTCATAGCTTGGTCGGGGTGATTAAAGTGTTTTGGAAGAATTCTTTGATGATGAACATCTGACTAATATGACTCAATATTAGTACAACCAATTCATCTTATCTGATTTTGGAACTAAGAATTTTATTAGTTACCATATTATAATATGAACTTCAAAGAGAATTGTTCCAAGATTGATTATTATTATTATTATTATTTTTTATTTTTTATTTTTTATATGTTTGCTTGGTGAATGAAAGGCTGCCATGTATAATAAACCTGTACTAGACTTTAGTTAGTTCATACAGCATTTTATCTTATGTTCATCTTTTACTGCATTTGACATCTTTTCCACTAAATTGAGGAGCTTTACTCCATAAAAATTTGTATCTCCCTCTTATTGTCTGAGCAGTACGATATTTTTTGGGGTAAAATACGTTTTTGGTCCTTATGCTTTAAAGTTGATTTCACTTTAGTCCTTATAATTTTAATTGTTTCATAAAAAGCCTAATTGTTTCCGTTTTTTAAATAGTCCTTTCATCCATCGTTGTTGTTAAAGTTGACGCCTGACACTTGTGTCAGGCTGTTTATTTTTATCCACGTCACAAATTTATTTAAATAAGATTTCTAGTGCGGTTTTATTTTTTGAAACAAAATTAAGATTTTTTTTTCTCGTAATTTTTAAAATAAAAAATCAATTATTTAAAAAATTAAACCAAATTAAAATTTTTATTACAACATGTGTTGTGACATGTATAAAATAAAATCACATGACGTATTTCGTTTAACTTTAACTTAAAAGATGGATTGAAAGACTATTTAAAAATCTTGTTAAAACTATTAAGGCTTTTGCAAAACAATTAAAAGCACAAGGAGTAAAGTAGTGAAACCAACATTAAACTGTGATAACTGAAAATGTATTTTATTCTATTTTTTTTTCCTTCCAATTTATAATTTCATTTTTATCATAGTTTATGGAGACCATCAGTCATTCTTCTTCTTTTCCCTCTGCATTCCAAAAATTATATCCAGTAGAAGAGGGTCTGATGTGTCGAACTTTTTTCACTTGATTGGAGAGCTCGAAATTTAGTTTGTGCTTTTCGACAGGTGGGACTCCCCTTGGTACAGCAGTACTTGTTTCAATTTGACCACCTGGTTAAAGAGTATCTTCCAAAGCTTGGAGAGCATTTCAGTAATGAGATGATAAATCCTAGCATGTATGCAAGTCAATGGTTTATCACTGTTTTCTCTTATTCTTTTCCCTTCCATTTGGCTCTTCGAATATGGGACGTCTTTCTCTCTGAGGTCGGTCGATAATTGTTATATGGATTTTTTTCTCTTCATAAACTTGAAAGTTGACTAAAGGAGATAATCTTTGTTCTTCTTAGGGTGTTAAAATTGTATTTAAAGTTGGGCTGGCTCTCTTAAAATATTGCCATGATGACTTGGTGAGTATAGCACCCATTTAATTTTACTGCATTAATATCCAAATATTAAATGTTGTTATGTTTAATTTTATCTTACCAGGTAAAATTGCCGTTCGAGAAACTCATACACGCATTACGCAATTTCCCCGACCATGCAATGGACCCTGACACACTATTACCTATGGCTTACTCAATAAAGGTGTAAATCTCTTCTCTTCTCTTTTCATTCTCATTGTATTTCAATATACATGCTTAAAATTTAGATCAAATTTTACTCGAGTAAATTGGACATGAAGTGTTGTGAATGGATATGAGATAGTAATGTTTTGACGACAAAAAATGGCTATAAGCATCGTAGTTCTTTCCAATTTGTTGGTCAAAATTTAATCTTAGTTGCTCCTGGAGGATTCATCATCTTCCTTTTCTCGAATACGAGAAATAATGGTTGTGGCGAATAACAATTAGGTGTCGAAGCGGTTGGAGGAATTGGACCACGAGTATGAGAAGAAGAATGGAAAGGCTGTTCCGACGAGAGAGAAGCCGAAGGAGTTGATGTGAAGCCTCCTATGGTTTACACATCAAAGGAGATGAAGTCTGTCTGTAAATCGATGCACCAAATTTTTTAGCTTTTTTTTTTTTTTTGTTCATGTGAAGACCGATGGTGTATAGAAAATGTGCATTAGATTTTGAGTTAAATTTTGGAATTCGTGTTTGTGAATATTTTTTATTTAATTTTATTTTTTTGTTCAACAAATTATAATTGCTTTTATTTTTTAGGGTAATATAAATTTGAATCCTGTATTATACATTTTTTTTCAATTTGCCCCATATACTAAAAAAATCGACAAACCGAACCCTGTATTTTAATTCTGTTATCATTTTTTACTTTCTATTAACAATTTCACTAAATCCTCATTTAAAAATTATCAAACGATCTTAGATTCAGTTGAAATTTATACCACATGTTTACTACTTAATGAAAAGATAATTTTAAAATTTTCGTGATTTTTTAACATATGTACGATTTATTATAGTTTTATTTTCGTATTTTATAAAAATATTATAATAAATCAAACAAATTTTAAAAATTACGAATTTTTTTTTTATCTACCCATAATGTGGTGAACATGTAGAAAAAGTTCCAAATAAACCCAATATCTTTTGGTATTTGTTTAAATTAATCTCAGTTTCTTTTTTACTTTATAAATTATTTTTTTTTAAAATACCAAATGACATTTAATTTATTTGAAAAAAATTTCACATGTTCAACCTATTATGGGTAGATAATATAAAAACTTTCGTGATTTTCTAAAATTTGTATAATTTATTATAATATTTTTATAAAATACTAAAATAAAATTACAATAAATCGTACATGTTTTACAAAATCACGAAAATTTTTAGATTATCTTTTCATTAAGTAATGAACATGTGGTAAACATTTCAACTGAATCTAAGATCCTTTGGGAATTTTTTAAATGAGGGTTTAATGAAATTATTGATAGAAGATCAAAAATGATAACAGAATCAAAGTACATGGTTCGGTTTGCTGTTTTTTTAGTACAGGGGGTGAATTGAAAAAAAGTGTATAGTACAGGGTTCAAATGGATAATTACCCTATTTTTTATTACATTGTAAAAATGTAATTTTTAAAATTTGTTTTCATAATAATCTATGAGTGATTATAAAATTAATTTATTTTTTATTTTAATCCTTTAAATTTTAAAAAGCCACGTTTAACCATCTTATTTTCCCTCGTACTATTTTTATTTATTTTTTTCACTTTCTCTCTCGATTCTATTTATTTTAGGTAATTTAATATAATTTGTCAAACAAATAAAATTGAATAATCAATTTAAAAAATTAATTCATCAAACCGTTATTTTTTTTTTCATGACTCGTTATTTTTTAAACGCAGTTAACAATTATTATTAACAAAGTTGTAGCTATATTGAACGAGCTCTTAGAGATGTTTTAATTCATCGACAACAACGGGTGAGTATTAATCAAAATTAGGCATGTCACCGTGACAACTTTTTCACCATAATGTCAATAAGAATCTTTAACATCCGAAACAATTGTGATGAACTTTAGAAATTTGATATTGGGGTGAATTTTCCGAGTTAAGGTCGGGTTGGGCTCGATGTTCGGGCATGAGTCAAGTTTTAATCGGATTCGGGTCATATATTTGACTCATGATTCCGTTTTTCACAATTTTTGACTTCCCAAAATTGTGAACCGAATTGTTATCGCAGTGTTTAGTCGTGTGAAAGTGAAATTGTTTGCTGTTCCTTTGATAGTTCGAACCGGACAGACCGCCTGGGTCAGTTAACCCGCGGGTTCGGATTGGTTCTGCTCTGCGCCTTCTGTTGCAGCCAGGGTGAGCATATAATCTGACGTCTTCGTTCGTCGGGAAATGGTAGTCTTTCCTTCAAACCTCCTCTTGCCCGCGTCTTAACTGAAGGCAGAGAAACCTCGAAAATCAACCAGAACATCAAGGTTTGGATTACTTCTTACTCCTCTGCTACTTCCCCTCTTCCTGTCTCCGGCTTACTCGATCTGCTCTTGCTAGTTTGATTTCACATTCCGTACATTCATGGTGTTTCTTGTTTGGAGCCTTTGGAGCTATGATTTGGTAACTTTCTGGTCACCGAACTCTATTTTTTGATAGGTATTAGATTGGGAAATTAGGGTTGGATTGTCTCCGTGAGAGGATTATGTCTGGCTTAGCCTCTTTAAGCTGTGAAACGAACCTGGCGATTCAAAGTGTTTACGCGATTGCCGTAAAGGGTCATTGGAAAAACCTATTAAATCCAAAGGTTGATTGTAGTTTATCCTCAACAACAATTCACCAGCTACTTATTTTTCTCTCTCTCTATAATTATGGTCCTTCACGTTCTTGGACTTTTTTCCGGTGGGTAGAGTCGGTTCCTAACTATAAGCATTCCTTGCAATCCTCTTGGACAATGATTCACATTCTCACAAAGCATGAACACTATAAAACTGCGCGAGACTTGCTTGAAAAGATTTCACGGAAGGATTTTTTATCATCTCCATCAGTTTTGAGTGCTTTAGTCAGCACCCACAATGACCCAGATGTGAATTCCCATGTTTTGAGCTGGCTTATTATATTTTATGCAAAATCGAAAATGACTGAAGAGGCTCTTCAGGTGTTTGAGCATATGAGGCTATGTAAACTTAAACCTCACTTACATGCTTGTACTGTGGTTTTGAATTCGCTAGCGAAGGAAAGATTGACTAGTATGGTATGGAAAGTATTTAAAAAAATGACTCGAATTGGGATAGTTCCTAATCTTCACATATATAACGTTTTGATTCATGCTTGTTGCAAATCTGGGGATGTAGAAAAAGCTGAAAAACTGTTGAGTGAAATGGAATTGAACTCTTTTCTGCCTGATCTTTTCACGTACAACACCCTGATCTCATTGTATAGCAAAAAAGGAATGCATTATGAAGCTTTCTGTGTTCAAGATAGAATGGAAAGAGGAGGCGTGAGCCCTGACATAGTCACATATAATTCGCTTATTTATGGGCTATGTAGAGAAGGTAAGATGAGGGAGGCTGTGAGGCTTTTTCGTGAAATTAAAGGAGATATGGTTAATCATGTCACATACTCCACACTTATTGATGGCTACTGTAGAGTCAATGATCTTGACGAAGCTCTAAGATTACAAGAGGTGATGGAGGCTAGAGGCTTAAGCCCAGGAGTTGTTACTTATAATTCAATTCTTCGCAAGTTGTGTGAAGAGGGAAGGATTAGGGATGCGAATAAACTCTTGAATGAGATGGGAGAAAGGAAGGTGGAGCCTGATAATATCACTTGTAATACATTAATTAATGCTTATTGCAAGATTGGAGATATGATCTCTGCATCAAAAGTGAAGATCAAAATGTTAGATGCTGGTCTGAAGCTAGATAGCTTTACGTACAAGGCATTGATTCATGGATTTTGTAAGATAAGAGAGATAAAAAATGCGAAAGAGCTCTTACGTCATATGCTCGATGCAGGGTATGCTCCTGGTTATTGTACTTACTCATGGCTTGTTGATGCTTACTGTGATCAGGAAAACGGAGACTCCATTATAGTTGTCCTCGAGGAATTTCTAAGGAGTGGTACTTGTGTCGAAGTTTCCATTTGCAGGGCTTTCATTAGAAGATTATGTAAGAGAGGAAAGATTGATTTAGCTGAGAAAATATTTAAAACGATGCATGAGAAAGGCATAGTAGGAGATAGTGTTGTATACATCAGTCTAGCATATGCATATTGGAGAGGAGGAAAGTGCAGTGCTGCTTCGGAGATGCTAAACGAAATGGTTAATCGAAGGTTTATGGTAAATCTCAAGCTCTACCGATGTATCAATGCTTCTTATGGGGATGATAAGATGGTTTTAAGTCTTTTTTGGGACCATTTAGTTGGAAGAGGCCTAATGTTTAAAAGCATTACAAAAGAGATCCAGCAAATGAAGCCACTTTCATGATTTAAACTGGCTGTTAGAATCTACTTGCATCTACTTTGTCTGAGAAAGTAAAACACCGACCAAAGATCTCTCTTCGAGGCGCACAAGAAAAGAAACCGTCGAGTTACCTCTTTGAAGTAGCTAGATTTTAACCTTTTTTCAGGATATACAAGCAAAATGAGTCCCAAATGAAAATTGCCCTTTTGAGTGTAACTTTCCGACAAAGTCACGGAGCCGACCTGAGGTTTGTTCTGACAAGTGGAAATTTACCCATTGAAGCTTAACCTTAGATGACGACACTTGTGTGTTTATGCAGTGCTATTAAATCACATTCAACCCCACATCGGATTGGAAATGAGGTAATGATATACTGGTATTTAATTTATAAGCGTGACATGCATTCACTCGTTATGATAAAGTATGTTCATGCATTCTTATATTTTCTAGCTGTCACATTTTTTGAGGAATCAAATGATAGGGAAGTTTATTAAAGATGCAATGCCTTCTATTGTCTGAAGCTTTCAATTTTATTCAGTTGGGTTTCATCAGATTCTTTCCTAGCTCACCACATTTGGTTGTTATACTCAAAGTCCTGAAATCCTCAGATTTATCAACACTAAACTAGTCTGTATTGATCTTCCATTAGAACACATGATTTGTTTATATATAAATGCTGTCTTGGGTCGGATTGACCTGTGTTTTGTCAGTTTCAAATTGGGGTAAGATTGATTGGTCTACATTAGATAGTGGGATACTTATATTATTACTGCTGGATTGAGTATTGACGTGATAGATTTGCTGTAAGCAGATGAATCTACCATTTTTAAAGCAGGAATGAGAATCTGCCATTTTTCTGCAGACGGAAGAAGTTGTTCAAGAGCTAGAACCCTGTGGAAGATGCGAAACTCGAAAGATTCAGTGGAAGAGGAAGAAATTCAACTCAAGAAAAATGTTATTTCCAGTAGGGGTGGAAATTGGTTCCGTTAAAACTGAAAACTGAACCGAAAATGTCGGTGCGGTTCGGTTTCAATTTCAGAAAAACTAATTTTGAAACCGAACCGAACCGAATTTATAATATTTATATAATTTTATTTTGAAAATCACGAATTATAGAACTAAACTGGTTAAAACCGACCAAAATTGTGTCTGAACATGCAAAATCGACACAAAATCGAGTTTAAATTGAAAAAAAAAAGAGAAATTTAAATCAAACTTAAAACAAATCGAGCAAAACCAAAAACATTTGTTCTATTTAGATTTGGTTCTGAAGGAAGATCGGTTCAGTTTCAGTTTCAGTTTCAGTTGGAAGTAAAACCGAATTGAAACAAACCAATTCCACCCTTAATTTTCAAGTAGATCATAATGTTACATTAATCAAGCCAATTTAAAAGTTTTCAATTAGATCTGACCTAGAGTACTGGGCTTGGTTAGTTCCGTCTATTATTATTTTTTAATTTTTTTTAACGTGACAAATATTGATTGATATAATTAAATTACTAATTGCACATAACACTTATTGACAAGTCAAAAAATAAAAATAAAGAACAACGAATTTAGGAGAAACATCAAAGAAGATCAAAGTGAAGGAAAAATAATGGGAACAATATTTAAGCTCTATTTATTCAAGTTAAAACAAAATAAATACAAATTAATTAATTATTAAGGAATGAAAAATAAACTTTAATTAATAATAAAAATACAAAAGAAAATACAAAAAATGATATATAAATTAACTAATAAAATTTAAAAAAAAAACCTTAAAAATTACTGTTCAACGAAAAAAACCTCAAAGTTTCGGAAATAGGCATTCTAAACCTTTTAGTCCGGACTGGGTACTGGCCTGCACAGAGAGGCCGGCCTGTCCAATTCCTTTTTTTTTTGTTAATTGACAAATTGATTTTAAAAAAATATCAAACGATATTTAATTTATTTGAAATTTTTACCACATCTTAATCACATTGTGAGAAGATAGTGTGAATATTTTCGGGATTTTATAACACTTGTACGATTTATTATAAGTTTAGTTAATTATTTTATAAAACAATTATAATAAATCGTACAAGTGTTAGAAAATCACGAAAATTCTCCAATTATCTTCTCATTAGGTGGTGAGCATGTAGTAAAAATTTCAACTAAATTAAATAACATTTGGTATTTTTTTAATTTTATAAATTAATTTTAAAAAAATATCAAACGATATTCAATTTATTGAATTAATTTTAAACAAATAACAAACGTTATTCAATTTATTTGAAATTTTTACTACATGCTCACCACATCATGAGAAGATAATTAGAGAATTTTCGTGATTTTCTAACACTTGTACGATTTATTATAAGTTTTGTATAAAATAATTAACTAAAATTATAATAAATCGTACAATTGTTATAAAACCACGAAATGTTTTACACTATCTTCCCACAATGTGATAAACATGTGGTAAAAATTGCAAATAAATTAAATATCGTTTGATATTTTTTTAAAATCAATTTGTCATTTTGCGAAAAAAAAAAAGGGAGAGGCCGGCTTGTCCAATTGGACAGGCTGGCCTCTCTGTGCAGGCCGGTACCTAATCCGGACTAAAAGGTTTAGAATGCTTATTTCCGAAACTTTGAGGTTTTTTTCGTTGAACAGTAACTTTTAAGGTTTTTTTTTTTAAAAAAAACCCTAATAAATATTAGAGTAATTAAATATTAAATAAAAGTTTAATTCTTTATTTTAAAAATGTGAGTTATTTACTCCAATTGGCGCTATATAAACCCTAGCCGCCGTTGGTATACCTTTGCTTGCCATTGCTAGGGTTTTCGCAGAGGCCATCGTCCTTCACCGTAGTTCGCAAAAAATGGTGCAATTTTCACCCTCTATCCCCACGCTCTAGTCATGTTGAGCTGTAATCTTGATGAATTATTGTAGTAAATTGAGTTTTGCGTTCTTTCTCGTGTATTGATGTCTTTTTGCTCGGTTTTACTTGAAAGATTAGTTTCAGTTCTGAAGAATATTTAATTGATTGTGATCTCATATCTTTTGCATTACAAGTGCTACTGATATTATGTTCATTACGAATCTCAATTTGGCTTAGTTCTGTGTATGATTGTTCATTTTTCTTGGTCTCAATAGGCCCCTAAGAAGGCAGGTGGAAAACCTCCAGTAGCAGCTAAGAAGAAGCCGGTAAATTATTTAACTTTTTGGATTGTCGAAAGCTTGCCTTTTGGTTTCCTCCTTTTTCTTTTGCGTTAGAGGGTTACATCTGTGGTTTTTTTAATTTTGGTTTGCAGGAGAAGGTGGTGAATCCATTGTTTGAGAAGCGTCCAAAGCAGTTTGGAATCGGTGGGGCATTGCCACCAAAGAGGGATCTAACCCGATTTGTGAAATGGCCAAAGGCAGTTCAAATTCAGAGAAAGAAAAGGATTCTCAAGCAAAGATTGAAGGTCCCTCCAGCTTTAAATCAGTTTACCAAGACTCTTGACAAGAATCTTGGTGAGAAAAACCATAATTTCTGTTATTGTTTGATTTTTTTTTTTTTTCCTGATTGAATGCATTGGCTAATGGCGTGTTCTGAGAATATTTTTTATATAAGAAAGTATATTTCTTGCGACATGTGCATTCTTATAGAAGTGCTCATGATGTAAGTTCATTTGGGAGGTGAAGGATGTTGTTGTAGGAAGGCGTGTCTATTTTATTTTATTTTTTAATTCATATTGTCACATTTTAATATTTGAATTTGGGTGGTATTAGTTGAGATTTTACTGTCCATGTTTTGTTTTCACTTCTTATCTAGGATTCAAACATACGTTACCATTGATATTTTCTGTTTGTTTGGTGATTCAATTTGAAAGTAGATCTAGCCTTTACAGCTGATATAGTGAGATTGTACTGTATCCGTTGTATTATTGCTCCAGATTATTTGTTAATTGCAATGTGACTTTATCTTTGAAAATGTACAGCTACAAACTTGATGAAGATGCTTCTCAAGTATAGGCCCGAGGACAAAGCTCAAAAGAAAGAGCGTCTTCTTAAGAGAGCTCAGGAAGAGGCTGAGGGCAAACCACATGATGCTAAAAAACCCATTGTTGTCAAATATGGTTTAAACCATGTGACCTACCTTATTGAGCAGGTCTTATTGCCTACAGTGCTGATATTCTTTAGTTGAATAAGTTTTATGCTGTAACAATTCTTACAAGTTGCAACCTTCTTTTTGCAGAGCAAAGCTCAGCTGGTAGTAATTGCACATGATGTTGACCCAATAGAGTTGGTTGTCTGGCTCCCAGCATTGTGCAGGAAGATGGAAATTCCATACTGCATTGTAAAGGGAAAGGCACGCTTAGGAACGGTAATTATTATCAATGCATGTTTTCGTGGTTATCTTGTCCTTGTTTATGGGTTAGTTTTGATAATAATTTTTACACGACAGATTGTTCATAAGAAAACTGCATCAGTTCTGTGCTTGACCACTGTCAAGAATGAGGATAAGATGGAGTTTAGCAGGATTCTCGAAGCAATCAAGGTAGGTTGCACTAAATTGTCACTGGTGACACCTTTGCGTGACGCCACTCATTATATCTATAATTTATCTTAATTATGAGACCAAGATTACATGTTAATCTACGCAATGTGTTAAGATTATAACGTAGAATTAAAGGGTAAATATAATATTATTTTTATTTATGTATAAGAGAATATGAAACCAAGAGTAACTCATTAATTTGAGTGCCTCTTAACATTAGTCTTTTCGAATTGTGGGTCTACTATTGATAATTTTTCTCAATGCAGGCAAACTTCAATGATAAGTACGACGAAAACCGGAAAAAGTGGGGAGGTGGGATCATGGGTTCCAAGTCACAAGCCAAAACCAAGGCAAAAGAGAAGCTTCTCGCCAAGGAAGCTGCTCAGAGGATGTCTTAGGAGCCAGTATGATTCGCACCTTTTATTATGAACGATTTAATTACTTGGGACAGATTGGTGCTTCGATTTTATTTAACATTAGCTTCACAAACTTTGTTCTTTAGTGCTGTTTATGTTGGGTGTCGGAATGCTGTTCTTAATTTTCTTAAAACTCGTGGAATCTTATGGTGGGATTAAACATGAACTGTGGGTTGGTCTATGAATGGATTCCAGATTCAGTACGAGCATTCGTTCTATTTATTTGTCAGTTTATGTAATTTATTTATTATTACTGGGTTAAACTATTCCAAAACAATGAGATGAATATGGGCCTGGGTCTAATGGGCCTCTATTTCTTTGGCCCATATGCACCTTTTCCTAAAGCTCACCTTATTTCTGAGCCGCAGCAAATGACTGAAAGTCTGTATCTCGTCAGCTCGTTGTCTATGGCGGTTCAACCCAATCACAACGTCTATTTGAAACCTTCGGGCATGGCTTCCCAACGCCCGATTTTTGAACCCTTTAATTCTTCTTTTTTTCTCGCAAGGCAAAGAACCACTTTCTTGAACTTGCATTTACAGTCTCGACTGGAAGTTGGCCACCGGAGCTTGAGAGATGCCAGGTTTTTTTCTGCAGCTGCAGCTGCGGCTGCTGAAACTGTTGAGGCTGATGACTCAGCTGCACATTCCGAGATCGTCTCCGAAATCGTTTCTGAAGCTGCTGTTGAGGTTTTTCTCTCGTTCTCGACTGTGTTTTATTGTCATTAAATTCGATTTCATTTCTTCCGATTTCTTCCGGATCGGTCGGAAACGACCTGTTCGTCCGAATATTTGGTTCAATTAGTGACTTGACCCTTAGTAAATTCAAACGCATAATGCAAAGCTAAACTTGCATTTTGGATTTCGTTTTATATCTGCCTTCTTCTTTTCTCGTCAACCAAAGTAGGTTAACTCAAAGTGATGTTTATTTTAAGTGTAATTATTGAACAGACGGCAATTGTGTTTAATATACATAGAGATTAGTTCTATTTAGCTTGATTTATTTATAATTGTTTGACCTCCATTTCTTGTTAGATTAAACTTGGTAATTTTCTCCTTCAATCGGTTATAAAATCTGCAAAGTGGACAGTGGCTCTCATATTAAGATTAAAATCTGTATGTTGTTTTAGTTTTTAAATCTTTGACTTAACGCTTCTTATTAGGGTTGATACCTTGAGAAGATAATTTGGTGAACAAGCCCAAAAATCTCTTCATTTTCTCCTTTGATCGTTGTAAAATGGGCCAAGTAAACGGTAGCTCGACATAAACTTCTTACAACGAGAAGGTAATTCGGTGAGATGGGTAGAAAAACCTCGTAATTTATTTTCTCATTCGAACAAATGCAAAAGATAGTTCGCATATTAAGATTAACTCGTTGTGAAATTTGTTTTTTCGGCTTTCGATTGCTAGAGTTAGAAATGAAAACTCATGTCTGATAATGTACAAAGTTGGAGTGGTAGTGAAGGGAATGGAGAAGAACATCGGAATCGGACTTGACCAATTGATACCCGGGCATGGCTCGATCCCGCTTAGCCCCTACTACTTCTGGCCGCGTAAAGACGCCTGGGAAGAGCTCAAGCTTTTACTGCAGAGCAAACCATGGATATCTCAAAAGCAGATGATTATTATCTACCACTTCAGCAGAGTGGTGGTAATCTACCCTAAACTTCATCTGTAAATTTTACTTCTTCTAAACCTTTGGCAATGTTAGTTACCGACACAAATTGCATAATGTATCGTGACATATTTAATAATAGTTTCATAATTTATCTCAGTAATTATATCAATTAATCAGTAATGCTTTAAGGTAAGATTAGAGCTTAAAATTAAAATTAAAATTAATCATAGTAATTTTTCTCTTTATATATGCTATTAACTTTTTTTTTTTATTAAATATTCTACGTAATATTTTTGACTTTAATTTATTAAATTAAATAAAAAAATATTTAAAATATAAAGATTTTAGTTGGATTCATTTTGATAATTTCGCCGACTATGAATTTCAAGAATAAGAGAAACTGGGTAACCTCGCCGTGGTAGTGATTTGACCAAACAGCCCCTCGAGGATTAAATCCTCGTCGGCGAGGCCAGGGTGAAGAGCTCCGACGTTGAGGGGTTTCTCAAGCGCCCATGGTGCTCCGATGACGGCGATTGAACCAGAGAGTGAAGAGAGAGTAAATTCTTCTCCTCCTCTGACCTTCAGGCACGATCACCACTATTAGAGCCCAGTAACTTGTGAAATCCAATCGATTTCTATAAATTCTTGTCGCAGTTTCTTTTCTTTGACAAGTGAAACTGGAAAATGGGGAAAGAAAAAAAAGGAAAGCAGATGAAGGAGAAGGTCTTTGCGGAACCGGGTACTGATGATTGGTGGTGGTTGTTTCAAAAAGGATTGGGAGTTTCATTTTTGTGTATCGCAGTGTTTTCTTTGTTGGTCAGAGCGGCCGTCTCTCTCCACCCTTACTCCGGCGCCGCAGATCCTCCGAAGTTTGGGGACTATGAAGCTCAAAGGCATTGGATGGAAATCACCATTAATCTTCCGGCTAAGGGGTGGTATCGTAACAGCTCTAGTAATGATCTTAGTTATTGGGGACTCGATTACCCTCCTCTGACTGCCTATCAGAGTTATATTCATGCCCTTTTCCTCAAATTTTTCGATCCAGATTCCGTTTCTCTTTTTACACCCAGAGGTTATGAATCCTATCTCGGGTTGGTTGATGCTCTTTTCATTTTTAAATCAAATAACTCTTTTTTCATATTTAGAGCAATTGATTGTATTAACTGGCTTCTCTTGTGCAGAAAACTACTAATGAGGTGGACTGTTCTATCTTCTGATGCACTGATATTCTTTCCTGCGGTTTTTTGCTTTGTTGCTGTGTTTCATACTGGTGGCTTTGAAGGGGATGCATTGTGGCACATTGCGATTCTTCTGCTTAACCCATGTCTGATCTTAATTGATCATGGTCATTTTCAGGTTAGCTACGAGGAATTTGCTTAATTTTATTGTGTTTTCTAGCCTTTAGTTTTCAACTTGGAAGTGACTAGGTTTTTTATTTGTTAATTTCGGTCTGTTTCAGTACAACTGTATTAGCTTAGGCCTCACCATGGGAGCTGTTGCTGCTATAATTTCTAATAAAGATTTAGCAGGCTGTTTTCTTTTTAGTCTGGCTCTCAATCATAAACAGGTTTGTTTCTGAGCTGTTTTTCTTATTTTCCCAACATATGATTGATTTGAATATCCGTATCTTGTAGTTTTAAAATAAATTGAAGACAAAAAAACTTTCTTTGAACATGATTGGAGAAGTCTTGCTGGTCTTGGTACTTGCTGGATTGTGGGTTTATTGTTGTTAACTTTGACCAGTTTTACTGCTTTTGCTTAATTTAGAAAGCATCTTTTGGCTCATCCATATGCTTGGCCATTTAATCAGTGTATGATGTATGGGTCGTCAAATAGTACAATTAGATGGCGATCTTAATATGAAACTTTTATAATTATACAAGCTCATTTCAAATTGATTGAAGGGGTGAGCCATTTTATAAGGAGTTAAAATGGATTCGCTGTTTATACGGTTATTAATATGGCGTATTATATCTACAGTTATTTCTCTTTACTTGAAGTTCAGGCCAACAGCTAACTCTCAAACGTGTGGTTGATATATTTTAATTGCAGATGAGTGCATATTTTGCTCCTGCATTTTTTGGCCATTTATTGGGAAAATGTTTAAGGCGTAGAAATCCATTTCTTGAGGTGTTAAAAATGGGCTTGGTGGTCATAGGAACATTTACAATTGTTTGGTGGCCATATCTTCATTCAATAGATGCCATTTTGGAGGTACTTTGATGAATATCTAGAAAAAATTGGTCGCACTTCAATTTTTTTGCATTTTTTAATTTTCACACTTGGGATGGGTTACCGCCATTTCTTGTTCTGTACATTTTCCCAAAGTTCAATGCGTCTATACACCTGAATATGAGCTTACAATGGTTTAGCCTGTACAAACTTTCTTCTAATGTTTCCAATCACTCTAACCAAATGAACTTGATTTAGCGTCTTCTAATTTCATTTGGTTGCAGGGTGAATGGGCATGAACTATGAAAGAAATGAATATGCGTGTGGATTATTCATTTTTTGAATCTCTGAGAGAAAAAAACGAGTATTGTATATCTGCTAATCATTCTCTATATCTAGAAAGATTGGCATTATGCTGGCATCCATGTATTGAAGTTTTAGTTTTGAAGTAGAAAGATTGGATCTACAGGAGCTACATCTGTTGCTTAAATAATGAAGTTGAATGAAATATTGGAGTCTTTTATTCAGGAATTTGATAAAAAGAGTTACATCAATCTCACTTCTAGATGTTCTTTAAGTGCATAGTAATATTTGTTACTAATCGAAGTCTTGATCGGGACAGGTTTTTTTCCGCCTTGTTCCGTTTGAGAGAGGGATATATGAGGATTATGTGGCTAATTTTTGGTGTACAACATCAGTTCTTATTAAGTGGAAGGCTCTGTTGAGCTTAAAGTCATTGAAACTTCTTAGCTCCATAGCTACAGTCTCAACTATCCTACCTTCCATGGTTCAGCAAATCCGTTTTCCAAGCAACCGGGGTTTCCTCTATGGGCTTCTTAACTGTTCTTTTTCATTCTACTTCTTTTCATTTCAAGGTAACCCACCACTTCATTGATTTTAATTTGTTATGAGTTTTATTTGAGAATAATCACTGACAGCCAATTCTGGATTAACATTGCAGTGCATGAGAAGTCTATTCTTCTGCCTCTTCTTCCTGCGAGTCTTCTGGCCATCGATGAACCTCTCTATTTTGGGTGCCTAATGCATTTTGCCTTGCTCTCTATGTTTCCTCTTATCTGCCGCGACAAACTGGTTCTAGCTTACGTGGCTATACATTGTCTTTTTGTGCTTATTATGATTGCACCCGATAGAAGGCAAACAAAGAAGATTACACGTCGTTTTGCTGTATCCGTCGTCTTTGGTCTCCTCTTCTTCTGCACAATCGCCCTCCATTTTGTTTACTTGATGATTAATCCTCCCGAGAGGTACCCTTTCCTTTTCGAAGCAGTAATCATGCTTTTCTGCTTCTTCCATTTCATACTAATTGCTTTCTTCGCCAATATAAAGCAATGGACTTTAAAGCCCACTCAATCAACGGATAAAGTGAAGCTTTATTGACTCTGCGCATCTAACTTTTGTCCGCACTGTTGAATTTCTTCTCTGTTTCATTATGTCAATTACAAAACATGGATTTTGGAGATAGTAATCTGATATGTTGCATGCACTTGCTGATACATTCAATGCGTGAATTGAATTCGAACAGAAATTCCAATATTGTGATTCCTTTCCAGCTTTGCCATCTCTTGCTTTATTATTTTATGGTATCTGTTGAGTTCATTTTCTATTTTTGCCACCTCTGAAAGCTAGTTAAAGAGAAAAAGGTTATATCACTCCTTGTGCCATCTTGTACGTTTCAAAAAGAGCAAAACTATGGTCAAAATCAGGAATCGAATGGCAGGTTATGATAAAGTTGTCATCTTTTTAGGTACAAGGTGAATGGGTCGTTGTTCAAATGCCTAAATTAAAATGCTACTTTCGGCTGCCTGCCTTATCATTTTCAGATTTTCGTATGTAGACCGCCAACTTCCTATGTTGAAGCTTTTCTTGTGCTGTTTTACCTCCCTCCCTCTCTACTTTTCTCTCTCTAAGAGCTCACACCAGGTCCTTCATTCAACTTAGTGACGTGTTTTAGAGAGAATTTTGAAAATTATTCAAGAAATTCACAGTTTTTAAAACACAGAATCCAGACAGACACTCAATTAAAACCAGACAACCAGATATGCTGGAAATCATGTCTCTTAAATTGAACTCCGATGAACAATTTCCAGACATAGAAAAAGCATATTCTACAACTTTAGATCATAGCATTAATCTTTTGAAGAAATGAAGAGCCAAAAACTGTAAAGGCTTGAAACTTTTCAAAATTTAGTGCAAAAGTGGTCAATCTAGCTCTTCTGAGGCAATCCAAGAGTATTCCTAACACAACAAACAGAGAAAACTAAGCACATGGGGTAATACTAATTTAGTATTTGAGGATCTGTCTCAATCTTAGCTACCATTCTGATCATCTTCTCCTATAAAAATGGTCTCCCATTGGCTCACAAAACCACCTGCTTTCCTTCCTAGTTTCTTTCGAGTTTTCGAAACTGTTTTTCGAAGCCAAAAACAGTTCCAACTCAATGGCTAAGGTGGTATTAACACTAATAGCACTAAAAATCTTCACATTATTGTTTTTGCTGATCATAATTAAGACAGTTTATGAAACCATCTCGACCTATTGGCTGATCCCTCGACGAATCAAGAAGGCGATGGAGAAACAAGGAGTGAGTGGACCAAAACCACGCCCCCTCATCGGTAATATCTCGGACATTGCTTTACTTCTTTACAAATCCACCTCCAAACCCATGAACGCCATCGACCATGACATCGTTCCTCGCTTATTGCCTCACTACTTAGCCTGGTCAAAGCAATATGGTAAGATTGTTTTTAGTAAAACTCGATAATTCAATAAAACAAATTCTACTCCAAATCAAACAAGAGTATATACTTTCACTAGACAATCAAGATTTTGTCTTCTGTTTCCATTCTTTCTGAAATTTTAATGTTCATTTTTCTATTATCCTAAGAAATCAACAAGGCTCTATAAGCTTACATGTCAGACAAGGTGTTAAATGATTTTCCCTTGTAACAAGGAAAAAGATTTGTATACTGGAACGGGAGTGAGCCAAGAATGTGCATCACGGAGATAGAACTAATCAAACAGCTATTGGGGAAGAACAGTGCAGTTTCCGGAAAATCATGGCTTCAACAGCAAGGGTCCAAGCATTTTATTGGACGGGGGTTGTTAATGGCTAACGGTGAAGAATGGTATCACCAGCGACACATTCTCGCACCGGCCTTCACAAGAGATAAGCTCAAAGTATGTCTCAGAAAGTAGAACCACCATCACCAATCAACACTAGATTTATAGATTCTGAAACTAATATATTAGAACCTAAATTTCCTACATATCTGTCTTGAAGAGCTTCTGTTTGGTTGGTGCAGGGCTATGGGGAGTTCATGGTGGAATGCACCATGAAGATGATTGAAACACTTGACAATCAAGTCAAGCAGGGACAGATAGAGTTCGAGATTGGCGAGTATATGAGGAGGCTCACAACTGATATCATTTCCCAGACTGAATTCGACAACAGCTCAGACAAGGGGAAGAAAATATTCCATTTGCTTAACCAGCTACAGAATCTATGTGCCCAAGCCAGCAGACACTTATACTTACCTGGAAGTCGGTACGTTTCATATAATACTGCAAAACAATGACATTAAATCCATGACCCTTTTCTTCTTTTGAGTTTCTGAATCTTACTTAAAAAGTCTAAGGCAGAATGTGGTAGATTCCTCTTTTACAGATTCCCAGTACTCTCTACAAGAAGCTCCAGCTTTGATATCTAATCCTTTTTATTTTGGCAATAATCTGATCTTTCTCCGAGCTATTCCATTGATGGGTCACTTCTTTTTTGTCTTTTCCAGATTTTTTCCTAAGTAAATATAATAGAGAAATAAAATCATTGAAGAAGGAGGTGGAGAGATTACTGATGGAGATCATTCAAAGCAGAAAAGACTCTGTAGAAATTGGGAGGAGCCCTTGTTATGGAAAAGACTTACTGGGGATGTTGCTGAATGAGAGGCAGAAGAAGGGATTTCGCTTAAATTTGCAGCTCATCATGGATGAATGTAAAACATTCTTCTTTGCTGGCCATGAAACCACTGCCCTCTTACTCACATGGACTATTATGTTACTAGCCACGAACCCTTCTTGGCAGGAAAAAGTTCGCGCCGAGGTTAAGCAGGTCTTCGATGGAGAAAATCCAGCCATTGATCATCTCTCCAAGCTCAACTTGGTAAAATTATAATCTAGTTCATTCAAGACTTACTCATTATAAAACCATGCGAATAAAAATGGAAAGTGAAATTAAAACACATCGGTTGAAATCATTTACAGATTAGAAGTTAAACTATTTTTTTCACAAATAAAATCTTCACCGTTAAGTTATTAGCAATTTGAACACTATCGTCAATTATATTTTAAATTCAACACGTATATCAAGTTTTCATTTAACGAAGTGTTTTTAACATGATTTCTACCCGTTCTGACAATTTTAATCCAATTTTGAACCATGTTGATTTCCTCTCTAACGATTTCAAACTTTGTCGATCGTGCAACAATGTTTGAAATTAGGATAAAAATTGTCGGAGTGGTTAGAAGTCGGGTTCAAACACCTCACTCAATGGAAAACATGGTATACATTCGCTGAATTTAACAAATAAATTGACTACAAAGTCCAAATAGCCTAAATTGACTTCAAACGTGAGGGTCTAATCCTCAAAAAAACAATGTTAATCATACGAGTCAATGATGATACGTAACAAAAGAAATGCTGCATAGTCTAATTGAGTTTGGCTTCTATAATCTTTGTGCAGTTAAGTATGGTCATAAATGAATCCCTAAGACTCTACCCACCAGCCACCGTTCTACCAAGAATGGCCTTGGAAGATATGAAACTAGGCGACCTATACATACCCAAAGGGTTATCAATATGGATTCCAGTGCTAGCCATTCATCACAGTGAAGAACTATGGGGAGAAGATGCAAATAAGTTTAACCCTCAAAGATTTGCTTCCAAATCATCCTCTCCTGGTCGGTTTATTCCTTTTGCAGCTGGACCTAGAAACTGTATTGGCCAAGCCTTTGCTATCATGGAAGTGAAGATCATATTATCGATGCTGATTTCGAGGTTTAGCTTCACTATTTCCAATAATTATACCCATGCTCCTATTGTTATCCTCACGATTAAGCCTAAGTATGGGGTTCAAGTTCATTTGATGCCGATTAACAGATGAGTCGAGGAGTAAATTGCTTTCGGTTTTGATCACCTATTATCACAATCTTTTTCTACAGACTAGAAGTGAACAAGACAAACAACTTCTGCAGGGATTCTTAATGGAGTTTTGCTTTAGCATCATCATCACCTTTGGAATTTAGGCTTGTAAGAGTTTTGTTAAGAGTACTCACTTTTTTTTATTCTGCAGCTCGAGAATTGCTTCCATGGTTTCTGATCTTGGGTGCGATGATGCCAGAAAGGATACCATAAACGATCATTGACAGGCATGTAATTGATGCATCCTGGATTTCCTCGAAAGGCCTACAGTGTCCCAAAAGGCAGGTTTTCTTTTCGTGGATTCATATGTAACAGAGTGGTAGAAGCCCTCGTAGTTCTTGCCCTTTTTTTGGCAACTTCTGATTTTGCAGATATCTGTAGCACATAGACTAATGAATAGTTAATCCATTTCGCCTTCGAGCATTCAATGGAGCATGAAATAAAAAGGCGCTAAATCAAAGCTTACCCAAGCCAATTTTTCCGTCTGCCAACCAAACAACTGAGAAAAGACCCCCGACATGAATCAAAACCGAGAAATACAGACTAAAAAGAAAACAATTCAGGGTTCTTCTGAAGGTGAAGAAAGAAGAAGAAAAAAACACAGATAGACCATGGCTGAGAAAGTGATGACGAAGAATCCATTTTCAAGTATAAACGTACTTAGATTATAGAAATATTAATGATTAATATAAGAGATAATTGAATTTTTGTCTTATTAAATTGAAAAAAAAAACAAGCTTTTGCTCTTCTGTTGAATTATCTTCAATTTCTATACATGCAAAGCAGCCAAGAAGAAGAAGGAGGATGAGGAACTTGAAAAAAGGTTAAAAACAAAACTAAGGGTCGAGATCTCTTCTCTAGAAGTAAGCAACTGATCTTAGCCGTCAAAACTGGTCCTTTTTTTAATGAATGGGCTTCCTTTTCATGCCGGAAATTCCAGGCCCAGTTCTGTCTTACAGGCGCCGATGTGCGATGTCTTGTCGACTTTTCGCTTCTTCACAGGAACCACCTGCTCCGGACGTGACACCGAGGGCGGCTTCGGCCCTAAGGTCAGCTCCAGGGCTATGTCTCCTTCCTCTGTTACTTCGTACCTACGCTTCTGGAAGGATTCTGTTTCTGATCGGATCATTACCGGCGCCGACGCCTCGCCAGTCTCCATGGAGACGATGCTCTCCGATTCCTTGCTCTCGTTTTCAATGTTCGGCGCCTCGGACTGGTGACTCAGCGACGATTCGTGACTCGTGGACCTGTTCATCGCATCGGATAAGACAGCGCCAGCCGGATTGACCACGGAATCGATCGGAGAATTCTTGCTCGACTTCGGCTTTCCGACGGATCGATTGTGACGACTGCGAGTCTTTACTCGCCGGAGTCGATCAGACGCCATGGAGTTCTCATCCTTGGCAACGTGTCGGATGTCGTATGGCTTAAGCGGCGGTCCATGGCCATTAGCCGCTGCTTCAGAGGTAATCGGAATGATCGGAGCTCCTTTCAGGACGGCCTCAACAGCGGCCTGGCAGAGTTGCCAGCTTCCGGACCACAGCAAGCCGACGGATCCATAAATCGGGTTAACAATCCTCCCACACGCCTCGTACAACAAAGACCTAAAAATAGCTGAACAATCCACAAAAATTAATCAGTCGGTGCAAATTCACAAATGCATGCAGAAAAAAAAGCAAGCGAGTCTCACCAGGGCGGAGGTGGTCAGGGCCGGCGTTGATGAGGTTCATAAGGCCAGCACGGCCATAGAACTTGGCGAGGAAAACAGTGGCGTTGGCCTGAGAATCATGGCTCTTGATCCACTGCAAGCAAGGTCTAATACTACAATTTTCACTGCAGCCTTTACGCAGGACTCTGCACCCATTGCAGCTCATCCGCATTTCTTCTTCAGCGCAGTCACGAAAGTAACACCTGAGAGCAGAGAAGATAGAAACGGAGGAAGAAAGGGGAAACAAGCTTGCGCCTTGGAAAAGAAAGCAGAGAGATGACTCCTATTTATCTGAATTTCCAGCTTCACTGGGCCCCACCGAGGTCTCCACATTCAAGGAAGGGGGGAGGGTTGGAGTTGTATTAAAGATTCCTCTTTTCATTTCCTCCTTCCACGCGCGCGTCAACCTAATCCTCCTCTATCACATTTCGTTCTAATATAGCCCTCCTCCTTGCTCAAATTCACATGCATCGCCATTGGACGGCCGAAATTTGCAAGGGTAAAATGGTAGTTTCCGAAAAGAGACAGTACAGAAAGGACAGGTGGGAGAGCGCTGTTTAAGTAAGCCATGCAAACGGGTCCAAAATGTCTAAATTCAAGGCAGAGCAGACGTGGCGCGTGTCTTCCACGCGCAGGTGCAGAGTGCGGTCGAATCGCCACATAACGTGGGATTTAATAAAATAAAAAAATATTAATTATTTGATATTCTAGAAACAAATCCTAAAGAAGATTAAAGCTCCTGGTTTTATGGAAGAAGCAGCGTTATTAGAAAACCATAGTCCGGTTTCAGGTTTTGGTTAGGGGGGGACTGTGGGCAAGCAGCGGTTTTGAAGTGGCCAATGTCTATGTTTGTAATTACACGTTTGTCCAATAAGATAGAATTGTCCACGTAGGATTAACTTATTAGTACACCAAATTTTTTAATTCCTCTTTTATCCTTTCTCTCTCCACTGTTAAATTCAATATCTACTATTTTTTTAGTCAAATCCTCTCCGACCCAATTATTCAAAAACTTACCTTTGAATTGGTTCATGGATGAGACCCTAAAATTATGAACAAATCAATATTGTTTTTTTTATTTTTTATAGTTATCAAGTTTTACTAGTATCGACGACTTGATATGATAACTTCAAATTTGGTACGTAAGACCGTAACGACCGGCAAGCAAAATATAACGCTTCACAAATGAAACCATCAACTTTTAGTTGGCAACAATTTTAGAATTTTCTACCAATTTATTTATTAAATTTAATATTTATTTCTCATAATCTTCGTTTAATTAAACATTTTAAGCTTACTTCTAATCTATTTACTAATTTCTAACTTTGTGTAAATAAACTTAAACATTAGTCACTTTAGTCTATTATAGAAATGAAAATTTTAATTATATCATAAAGATTAATATAATGAAAGCCTGATGCTACTAAGTACTTTACATTTGATTTACTTATTAAACATCAATGTTTAATGTTAATTTACTTATAACTTAATGTTTGAAAGTATTAAATTAGATTAATTATTTGGAAACATAAACATCAACAACTTGTCGCAGAAGTTGAGTAATTTATGAATGCTTGGAATTGAAAAATAATGGGTGGGTCCACCTTTCATTTTTTCAAAGTGGGTCCTAAGAATTTGGAAGTGGATAATTAAAAAATTAATAATTATGGGTTGAATTTCATGATTTTTACAAAAGGAATTGGTGGCAAGGTAGGAGTGGACCAATCTCTAATAGCTTAGGTTAATTTATGTCATTGTCTGGCAATAAGTATGATCACGATCACTTACCACATTATTAGAGATAATATCACAATATCATTATCAACGTCTTAAGTCTTATTATGTTCAATTTTTCACGATTTTTTTAAACTTGTAATGGTTATTTTGACATACATTGGTCAATTTGATTTACTAAATTTCGCATACATACATACATTATTGTCTTCAAAATCGATAGAAATACCAAGTTGTGTTGGAAATCGAGCGAGTTAAAATAATTAAAATAAGTCATGACCATTAAAAATAATCCGAGAGAAAGGGACAGAAAAATAAATTAAATTGAGCAGATATTCAAAAATTATGGTTCATTTAATAGAACCATGATACATGTTTCAATTTGACCTACTATTATATGAATACATTATTTTATTTATCAAATTTAAATAATAAATTTTTAATTAATTAGGGTAAGACAAAAAAGTGGTGTGCTGTGACTGTACAGATGCATGAAGTAGAAAGTACACGTGGCGAACGGGAGGGATGATGTGCCGTGTGCCGTCCATGCAAGGAGGAGGGAAGAGGAGGGCGCGTGGGAAGGAGCGAGTGGGGGGGGGGAGGCGGACGCACATTTTCGTGGAAAAACGTCAGCTTCACAGCTCCTGGTTTTTGGGAAGTCTTTTCAAAACCGTGTCTGGTTTCCCGGTTTTGTTTGGGACTATGGGCGAAGGCGACTGTTTTTCACTTATTTTATTATTATCTCTCCAATTAATCAAATCCCACCCTTTAAAATTATACTTCAATTTTTTTTATTAATTTAAATACAAAATTTACCCTCATTTTATGGAAGTCAATTACCATTTTCCCTACTATTTTTTAGAATTTATTTAAATTAATGAAGAAATATTACTAGAATTATTTTTATTATATTAATTGAACTAATCAATACCTACCACACGAGATTGTAGAAAATTCTTTTAACCAACAATTAGCGTTACAACAATCAGCGCTACAACGCTCTAAACATAGCATTACACAAAGAATCAACACTATAACGCTCTAATTTGTGCAACAAAACTATATGGGTGGGTACGATCCGATTCTACCTAGAAACGGAACCGTGGGATTCCAAAACCAAAATTGGATCCGGAACGGACCACGTTTCATGGTTCGGTTCCAAATTAAAAATTATATACATTGTTTATTTTTGTTGTTGGGTTTTTGAGTTTAGGTTAGATTTTGATCTATTTTTCATGTACGACCGATTTTATATGATTTTGTGTCAAGTTTTAATCAGTTTCAAGTTGATTCTTTTACCCACGGTTCGGTTCGATTGTTGACTCTCGAAAATGTGGACCGGACAGTGAACTGTAGGTCTTGAAAATTTGGAATCGGAATTGGTTCCTTTGGTAGACGTAATCGAACCATCTGGTTTTGCCCACCCCTACAAAACAGAGAGCGGGCGTCAGGGCGCTGAAGAGTGGGTTCCAGCGCTATAGCACTGGTCTCGGAGTGGTCAGGCGCTAACGCTGGTTTTGCACTTCCTTCTTCCATCTGCTCTCATTGGATGAACCATGTTTCCGTGTTCCACATGTTAAATTTGAAAAAAATAAAACACATGTTCTCATGATGATCACAAAAATAAAGTGGATCCAACCCATTACAATATATATATAAATAATATGATCAAGTATTACAGATAAGAACATAACTAAACACCAATTCTCTATACACATCTTCTCATGATGATCACAAAAAAAGGTTGAATTTCACAATCAGAAGAGACTGAATAAATTAGATGATCACCACCAAAATACATATTATATTATATATAAAGTTGATTCTTTTACCCACGGTTCGGTTTGATTGTTTGACTCTCGAAAATGTGGACTGGACAGTAAACTGCGGGTCTTGAAAATTTGGAATTCGAATTGGTTCCTTTGGTAGGCATAATCGAACCATCTGGTTTTGCCCACCCCTACAAAACAGAGAGCGGGCGTCAGGGCGCTGAAGAGTGGGTTCCAGCGCTATAGCACTGGTCTCGGAGTGCTCAGGCGCTAACGCTAGTTTTGCACTTCCTTCTTCCATCAGCTCTCATGGATGAACCATGTTTCCGTGTTCCACATGTTAAATTTGAAAAAAATAAAACACATGTTCTCATGATGATCACAAAAATAAAGTAGATCCAACCCATTAAAATATATATATAAATAATATGATCAAGTATTACAGATAAGAACATAACTAAACACCAATTCTCTATACACATCTTCTCATCATGATCACAAAAAAAGGTTGAATTTCACAATCAGCAGAGACTGAATAAATTAGATGATCACCACCAAAATACATATTATATATTTATATATATATATATATACACACACACTATATTTATAGGCCCTGAATTCTCTCGTTAAAAAAATCTTCAAAACTTCTCCTGGTTAAACTCTGTTGTGCAGAACTTTGGAGGAGTTTCACGCCCTCTCCTATATACACTTGCCTAGCCAAGTTCTATGCAACTGTTGGGATGCTTGAACTCTGTCGATCCCGGTTAAGACAGTCGAATCCTTCTACTCTAACTGCAGCTGGGTTGAGACCGAATTTGGCTCTCACACAGCCGCCTTTCCGTGCCGATGATGATGGGGATGACGGGGAAGGTGACGATAAAGTGGAGATGGGAGTAAGCTTACTCCCATCCCCGAATAAAGAATCTTGGATTACTGGGTTGGAAACCCGGACTGGGGGAGAGCCGAACGGGGGTGGCGATGAAGCTATCTGAGTGGTGAAATTTTCTTCCCCATATCCCTCCTGTAGGAAAGCGAGGATGATTTAGGAGATAATAGTTTAAGACAATTGAAAAAAGTTTTCGATTTCATCAACTAATTTAGTAGCTCATCAATTACTTATGCAAGATCAACAAGCATATGAGAATACAGAAGAGATCAAACAAATTGATGTAATAAAAGGCTCGGGGGTTGGGATTTAGCTCAAAATTTAACGAAGGCTGTCGTTATCAGAATTTGTTCTAAAAGTTTTCCATCTTCATACAGACATTTTTCCATCTTCAAAGAATTTGACCAATTTTTTTAAAAAATAACATTTTTACAGCATTTTCATATTTAGCAGCTTATATAAGAACAAGAACCTGCAGAAGGCGAGATCCGAGAACGATGTCAAGAAGCTCTGCCCCAGCTTTTGAATCACATATATCACCTTGATGACTGATTATAAAATGGAGGAAAAATCAAAACTATGACAAGAAAAAAACAAGTAAAATCAAAATGAAATAATCGGAAGGCATCAAATTCATAAAACAAAGAACCTCATGTGCCATCTCAAGGGTCGAACAGGATTGTTAGCAAGGACTCCAACTCTTCGAGGCTTGGGGCAGACGACGGGGCCCCTTGGATCAAAGATCGTCGAAAAGCCCCTACTCTCTTCACATACTACATAGGCATTCATCGTTGAATTGAATTTGCAGAAGAATGCCTATCACAGAGCACAAAATTCACTCATCAGAATCAATTTTCATGGATTTTTTTTTTTTTTTTTTTTGAAAAGATAAGATCTTGAGACAATTTCAACGCACCCCAACAATCAAAGTAAGTAAATTGAAAAATTGACGCCTGTTTTTGACTGATTGGGGATAACAAAAAGAAGATATATCCAAACCTTAATTTTTTTTTTCTAAGAAAAACAAACAATCAGAATCATGAACAGCAAAAGATCTGAGTCAATATACCTCCAGAAACAAAAGATTCCCCCTTTTTCATACAGAGAACAAACCTTGACAATCATACGACTCTAATTTGCAGTGAAATTTTCATTTTTAATATTCGAGACCTCAAGTTAGGCAGAGCGACAGCAGATCAAACACATATATATAGGAAATTTATCTGTGATTTGAAACCCAATAATGACAGCTCAATGAAAAACAGAAATCATTAAAACACAGCTAATTGTCTCCCGTATCTGAGTAGAAAATGAGGATAAGCTTCCTAATTATCTCAAAAAATAGAAAATAAGCAGTGGCCCTAAATTGAAGCCAGATCTAAATAATCCGAACGAGAGAGAGAGAGAGAGAGAGAGAGAGAGAGACCGTCGGAGTCCTCGGAGTTGGAGGGGTAGAGAGAGCCGAGTGGGTTGGAGATTGATTCATAAAAGGGAAAAGCGAGCACGAGGTAAACGTCGTCGTTTATAATCTGAGTAACTGAGCAGGTCTTCTAGTTATTTTTGAGACCCGACATACAGAATATGGAACCCCGGCCCATAAAATGTTCTACTGACTTCGTTAAAACTAAGGTTTATGAGTTGATGAATAGGTCCTGTAATTCTCAATATGTCAATTCTAAACATAAAAATGTATGAAATTTAGTTGATTAGATTCCATGATTAATATCAAATAAGTTCTTCATTTTACAAATTTACGATCTTGTATTGAATCAGGCTAAGAATGGTGTGAGTAGATTCAGTTTTCCTTCTAAACTCTCTCAAAGCTGAGTTGTTTTAATCTTCAGATGGCAAATTTGATGGTCCAAAGTAATACTTGAATCCCCAATCCCCATTTGGTGAGTACTAAATTTATCAACAATAAAAAAGAAAACTTTAAATCTTTTCAAGTCAATTTGTTTTTTAATCATGATTCATTGAAACGACCCTAAGAATGTCAGATTTTGACGACTCCCAACTTGACAAAATTGTGTTTTGAAACGATGATCGAGGAATTTAATAGATTTTGACGACTCCCAACTTGACAAAATTGTGTTTTGAAACGATGATTGAGGAATTTGATTAGCTTCTGATTCTCCAGGTTTTAGCCGCCGGGAAGAACAGTAGATTGTACGTTGTTTCGGCAAACTGTAATTTATCTTACGAACAAGACAGAGAAACTCTTGAAACCTGCAAAGCTGAACTGTCTTCCACTAAAACCCTATCCTACTTTTCAGATTTCTCTCCTACTTTTCAGATCTCTTGCCTTATTTTTCCAGCAGATGATTGATTACGCACACAGACCCTTTTCCGAGCTCTTATTATAAGCACCCACATGGCTTTTGCATCGGCCATATTCTCCCATCTTCTTGCTGCCACTATTACAATTACCAATAATCAAATCAAGCCCATTTCACTGACGTAATTTTCAGGGTCAACCCATGAAAAATTTGCGTATTTCGTTTCAGATTTTTAATTTCCTACTGGGTATTCTTCGCCTAACGATGAGTCTCCGTTGAAGTGTAGAATTCAGGCGAAGAATTGGCTTTAGAGTAATGTCTCCTCCGCGAGTACGACTGCCGGGGGTCGATGATGATTTGCAGAAGCTTCTGGATGCTAATATGGACCAAGTGCCTGCAAGGCGTCGCGCTCGCGAAGCGTTTAAGGATATTCAATTGGGGATTGATCATATTTTGTTCAAGGTATTCTCATCTAGTGAAAATGATTATCCTTCATTTCGATTCCAATTGATGAATATGTCATTACCACTGGTATCGATCGAATATTCTTTAGTCGTATGAATTTTTTTTTCGTTGATTTCTTTTGGAATTGATGAAATAGGAGGAAGAATGTCGCGTAGATTTGGTTCTGGTCTTATATTTTCTAGGTGTTCTTCCCTGAGCATTTTTTTTTCCATTGATTTCTGATTGAAGTGGTGAAGTTGAAGGTAGATTGTTGCTTTAGTACAATTCGATTGATTCTTTGTTTTACTTCGATTATTGGATAGATTAGATTCTGAAAGTTTATGAGTTGGTTATGATTTGGAACTGGAGCTGAATTTGAATTTAGGAGGGCTGTTCAAGGTTGAATTCGAATTTTCTTTGTGCAATCCAATATTAATCACTGCTTTTCTCCCGTTTTGCAGACACCTCTCAAAGGGTTGAAGATGAAAGAGGTTAGAATTCTAAACTAGTGACCATCGTTCTTCGTTTTACATTTAGTTGATTAAAAGATGCAAAGATGAAAGAACCGCATTAAACCCACCCAATCTATTCGGTCCAGTCCACAAGTGTCCAGAAAAATCGAAGCTGTTATTGACGATATTTTTGCTCGAATCTGTATATTTCCTGTTTGATGCCCTTCATCTCCTTTATCCAAATCGGATTTCAATTTGAAAACTGAATCTGGTTTTATCGCTCAGTATTGCATTGTGTTGTTCCCCGGGAATCAAGATTATTGATTGTCGATAAAAACTGCTTTGCAGTTTATGATCCTGCATTATTACCCGATTCCTCTATTTTTTTGACGAAACATGATCAGTTTCTCTGCTATGACAGTCTTATGAGGTGAACTCAAAGGGAGTTGAAATTTTTTCCAAAAGTTGGCTTCCGGAGATGTCTCCTCCCAAAGCGATGGTGTATTATTGCCATGGTTACGGCGACACCTGCACATTTTTCTTCGAAGGTATTTGAATTTATTCTACGTAATTTATACTAATTTGCATGTTAACACGTGTTTTACGTAGTTTTTCTTATTTTATTATGCTCTTTTGTTTATAGGATTAGCAAGAAAACTAGCACTATCTGGTTATGGAGTTTTTGCAATGGACTACCCTGGGTTTGGTCTGTCTGAAGGCCTCCATGGCTATATTTCTAGTTTCGACGGACTCGTTGATGATGTAATCGAGCATTATTCGAAAGTAAAAGGTTTGTGTAATGCTGTTATCTTAGATGGCAAAGAACTAGTTATCGATTTTTAGGATATATTGATTTCGCTATTGTTAGGTGTCTTTCGTTCTGAGTTTTTTAGGATTTATTCATTTAGTTGAGTTTTATCTAATTCAAGATATCGCATGATTGATTCTTCCTTTTTCTTCTCTTATGTCTTCCTTCTACTGATATGCTTCGTTTCTTACGATAAAACCATACCCAATTCCAAATGAGCAACATTTTGCGACTCTTTTATTTGTGATTTATGTGTTATTTTACTAATTATCAGATAATCCCGAGTACCGTTCTCTTCCGAGCTTCCTCTTTGGAGAGTCTTTGGGTGGGGCAGTGGCTCTGAAGGTTCACCTAAAGCAGCCTAATGCTTGGACTGGTGCATTTCTTGTTGCCCCAATGTGCAAAGTACTTTTCTGAATCTAAGGATCCAAACTCCATTTTTATCTCTTTTAGCATTTCATCCATCTCTACAAACTGAAAATTTCATAGATTGCAGATGACATGGTTCCTCCATGGCTACTAACGCAAATCTTGATTGGAGTGGCTCAACTTCTCCCTAAGCAAAAGTTGGTTCCACAAAAGGATTTGGCAGAAGCAGCTTTTAGAGACTTGAAGAAGAGAGAACAGGCTCGTCTTCTCATTCAAACGCTTTATTTTATCAACCGAAAATTGTAGGTCTGAGAAAAACACTGGTTTTTGAAATGTGATGGTATTTTTCTGAAAAACTTGTTCTCTCTGAAAACACGCTTCGATTGTCGTTTTCTGTTACCCTTTTTCCTCATATATTTTGTCAGAATTTTTCTTAGCCGAAAGTTTCTTACTTGAATTGTGGTTGAAAATTGTCTTTTCTGTGAAAACAGACTGCTTACAATGTCATTGCTTACAAAGATAAGCCACGCCTTCGGACAGCTCTCGAGATGTTGAAAACCACTCAAGAAATCGAGCGGAGATTGGAAGAAGTATGACAATTCCTCGATACACGAGTCACGACGCCCAAATCGACCAACCTCAAATTTTTCTTCAACAATATCGCATTTATAATCCACTAATATTATTTCTCTAAATCACTTTTCTATTTCAGGTACGTCTGCCATTGTTAATTCTGCATGGAGAGGAAGATATAGTGACTGATCCATCCGTGAGCAAGGCTTTGTATGAGAAAGCCAGTAGTTCGGACAAGAAGCTTAATCTATACAAGGAGGCATTTCATTCTCTTCTAGAGGGTGAGCCAGATGACATGATCATTCGGGTTTTTAACGATATTGTCTCGTGGCTCGATGAACGGAGCATTGAATTTGAACGTAATAAATGATGATCGATCGTACTTAATTTTTTTCTCAAAACATTTATTGGTAGAGCCGGAGTAGAGTGGAAGGTTTGATTCTTGAGATTGTGTTATTGTTTGATCTATCCTGTTTATGGCAGAAGCATAGTCTCTACTCTTTTTTGATTTGTTTTTATGCTCTTGTAATTTTGAGTACAAACTAATAGATTAACTGTTTCGAGCACTTGTCGTTCGCTTTAACTTTTAAATATCAAGATCGTATTGGGCAAATTGGATTGTCTACATTAAAAATTTACATAAGAAAGCCCGAAAACCTATATCAAGGATAAAAGCAGAAGCTGATTGACATCTTTCGTGAATTTTAGCAGTTCAATGCACGTGGAGACTGAAAAGATGACTAATTTGTGTTGAAAAGTTGATTAATTTGTGTTTTAGGAAGAGACTCTTGTTTTCTTTCTCAAAACAAAGGAACTGGGACTGAAAAAGTTGATTAATTTGTGTTGGAAAGTTGATTAATTTGTGTTTTAGGAAGAGACCCGTGTTTTCTTTCTCAAAAACAAAGGAAGTGGGACTGAAAAGTTGATTAATTTGTGTCGAAAAGTTGATTAATCTGCGTTTTAGGAAGAGACCCTTGTTTTCTATCTGAATGACAGAGAGTGGACTGAAAAAGTTGGTTAATTTGCGTTTTTCACCACACAATAATTGCACTATAAATGGCTATCCCACAAAGCAAAGCACCGAGAAAGCAACAAAAGAGGGAGCTTGTCTGCTCGAATTTAGTGCGCATTTATTCAAACTTTTCTGTATTTTAGTTTCTTCCTCCTCTAATCGCGAATGTACTCTCTTTCCTCTCAGTGGGATGTTTGCCCCTTTCGGTTCTACCCTCTGAATCATGTTTGCATTGCTTTTTCTTCTGATAATTACTATATTATCCAATGAAGACGCCCTTATCGTTGCCTTCTTCTATTCTTCGTCTGTTTCTGGGTTCACTGGAATGGCGACTGTCTCCTCTTTCTGCCTGCGCCCCTCTCCATTCTCACTCCAGGTATGATTCTTTCCGTTTTTCTTCTCTTGGATTGGATTTCCCTTTGGTAGATTGAGAAATTGGTCTTATTTTTCTAGATCTGAAACTGGTGCATTTACCCGTATGATTTTTCTGGCGGATATGGTTGTTGTTGATTTCGATTGCACTGCCAGTCAATTCTAGAATGATTATTTTGAAAGTTGTTGTTTCTATAGTTGGAATTTGGGGTTTCATAAATTTGTGGTTCATCGTCACTTTTCTAATCTGCTTCATTTTTGTTGGTGTTCATCCATCTCCACCCACATTCTACTTCATTAATAATAGCTCATATAGTTTGTTTGATTGTCTTACAAAAGCAAACCCATTGGAAAGAAAAAAATTGTTTAGTTTAGCAGTAGAGATAGTCTTCCTCCATTTTCATGCTGCTAAGAGCAAGAAAAGAGAAGAAGGAAAGGAGAGATTATTGGACTTCGAATCGTTGTCCGATCGTCGTGATTTTTTGAAGTGTTTTTCGAAGCATTGAGACAATCAACTTCAATTGTTGGGATTTTTGTTAAAACTTTACTAGAATTATTGGTGCACTGGAATAATTGTTTTGAAATCAGAATTGAAAATTAAAGGAACAGAGAAATAATTATCAAAATATGGAGAATTGTATTGATTTTCAGGAGTATTTTCCAACTATTACAATAAATGTTTTTATAGAATTCTTTCAACCGTAACATAAACAAGAAAATAATCATGATATGAAACTGATATAGTAAGAAATTTAATTAGGGAATTGAGGTAAATAATAAATTTAAATAAATAAGAAACTAATAAAATAGAAATTTAAGTAAAATAGGAAATGATAAAACAAGAAATTTCATGAAATCATGTCTTGTACTTCATCAATTATTCTTCATTGCAAGTTTATTTTGCTTAGATAAAATTAGTTTCTTGAAGAAAATTTAATTTCTTTTTATCCTCTACTTATTATAATCTCATTATTTTCGTGAGTAGAAATTTTGATCACGTGATTTTTATTTCTTTCACGTCGGAGGGTTTTCACATGAAATCTGATATTTTCTATTTATTTCTATAACATGTGTAATATTTCTGTTCGGTGTGTTAACTATCTAAAATATTTAGAGTAATGCTACTTTTATCCTCATATTCTATCATATTAAAATACTCGTAGACGTGTCAAACAATGATTGGTGCAATTAAGGTGTAATAAATTATAAATAGTTAATTTATTACAGTAAGTGCGCCAATCATTACTTGACACGCTAGCGAATATTATAAAAGGGTAGAATAAGAAAGTAAACATAGCATTATTCAAATATTTATGCAATTCATTAATAACCAGATATATTTAACTATCTAATACTCTTCAACAATTTAAAAAGTTCGTAGTTTCACAACATTTACTTAATTTTATATTAGTGGAGAGCGTAAACAAAAATGTATTCTTAGTTCTTTCATTATTTTTCTAATGTGAAACGAAATATATGGAAAGGAGGAAGATACAATCTTTTCATTTATATCGTTATATAGAGCCTGCAGGTTTAAGATTAACCAAGCAATAATCCAATTCTAATAACACCAACCTCAATCGCAAAACCGGACTTCCGAGAGGTTCGTTCTCTACTGAGTATCGAATTACTTATTATGCTCCAATCATGCAGATTGAAAATATAGCCAAGGCTTCAAAGATTCAGCGAGGGATTAGAAACATTCAAGGATTTGCATTCTCTCTAAAAAATCGGAAGACTGATTGGTTCGACCCAGCAGTCTCCGGATCAAAAACAGATACATGCAGGAGCTGGACTTTCATTGGGGGATCAAAACTCATTGCCAAACCTAAACTTCTGAAAAACGTTTTACATCAGAAAGGCAGCGGAGTTTATGCTTCATGTAATCATTTCTTTCTGTTCTTTTAAATTCGTCGATTTCTCGGTAATATTCTCAGACGTGCATGGGCGATTGTCTTGTTTTATTGACAAATGGCTTAATTATTTTGTCTTTTAGCTCAATAGTTTGAAGTTTGATGTCTCCTCCACATAAAAATTATATATTTGAAGAACAATGTGCATATTAGGTGTAATAAATTATTGGGTCAACTCATGTCTCTAATCACAAATATCAGCTACTTATCCCAACCGATGCAAACTAAAGTTCCGAAGTTTCAAGAAAACTATTATTGGTAGTAGGATACGCAGAGGCTAATCCTTGGTGTTCGGTTTTGATGTGCAGGGTTCGTAAATTCACAAATAGCCAGCACTGCTTTTACTCTTGGCACAGTGGCTGTTCTTCCATTTTACAGCCTCATGGTTCTGGCTCCCAAAGCTGAGTTGGTAAATTCTGTTTCTTTCATAGTTTGCAAATGGAGTCTTTTGAAGTTAATTTCTCCTTTGTAATTCCCTTATTCTTCGATTTGATTTTGATCTTTTTTTCTAATATGAAAGAACTCGATAAAGTAGAGAGAGTTAGGCTACTCGAGGACTTTGATGTATCGATAGTTTGGGATGTGAGCCGTTTTTTAATCCTAGATCGCCTCTGGTATATAATCTTTTCACATTAATACACTCGTAAGCTAGGTTTATATTGAAATGCAGACGAGAAGATCTATGCAGAGTAATGTACCATTTGTTGTGCTCGGATTTCTGTACGCATATCTGCTATACCTTTCGTGGACGCCTGAGACTATGAGGCTGATTTTTGCGAGTAAATACTGGCTGCCGGAGGTGGGTATACGAGTGTTTAATGAATCGAAGAAAAAGAATGGAGATTTATACAGTTTTTCATGTGTTTCCTTCAGTTGCCTGGGATATTGAAGATGTTCTCTAATGAAATGACATTAGCTTCTGCTTGGATTCACTTATTGGTTGTTGATTTGTTTGCTGCAAGGTCTCTCTCTCTCTCTCTCTCTCTCTCTCTCTCTCTCTCTCTCTCTCTCTCTCTCTCTCTCTCTCTTTCTCTTTCTCTCTCTCTCTCTCTCTCTAACATATTTTGCAGGTCTAACACGACTTGGCACTTGTTTTGCAGGCAAGTTTATGAGGACGGGATAGAGAACAAAATAGAGACTCGGCTTTCGGTTTCACTTTGCCTCTTCTTCTGCCCTGTTGGGATCCTCGTTCATGTCATCACCAAAGGTTTCGCCCGGTCTGCTTCGACTTCTAATCATGGCGTGTAACTCAAAGATGACAAATTGATAAGATTTTCCACACAAACTTATAATTCTGATTTTGGAACGAGTCGTGTAACCAACGAGCAAGCTCTGTGAAAATGTACACTAGCTTTGTTCGATATATTCATTGGCTGATCGCAAAGGATTTGGTCGAAGTTTGTTCGGTACACATGAAAATTAGCATTTAAACAACACAATCTAGAAATTTGATCAAACAACGACATGATGTAGATGAGAGGGACACTCATTTTTTTTATACTTCTTAAAATCTCATTTACATTATAATAATTTATTCGAAAGCGTTGTGCAAAGAAGGGAGAAAATTATAAATGGTTAAGCCATTAACAAATATTGAAACAACAAAGAGAAGATTTATGCTTGGAGATTTAAATACAGGCTATTTTTTCAAGATTTTTTTTACAATTACTTTAAAAAAATCCCAATTTAGTCTGCGAGGAATTCAACCTACTTCATCTCTGATTATCCTTTGTTAAATTAAGAATAATGATACGTTTACTCTCTTATACTCAAGTATACTTGCATAGTAAATAATTATTAGTGCAATTAATGTAACGAATTAATTAGTTATAATTAGCATCTTAATTATACAAATTATCATTTGACACGTCAACAAATATATATATTAGAATGTATAATAAGTGAGTAAACATGACATTAATTTTAAACTAAACACGCTCTTAAGAGTACACATTAACGTGAAAATGACTTCATTTCCTCTAATTCATAGACAGCGCTCATCTTCATTGACCTTTTCACAACAAAGAAATTAAAAATTTGAAATCTAGCCCTTAAGACAAAAAAAGGATCATGAAGAAGAGAGGACAAACATGATGATTTCATTGGAAAAGAGTAATAACTTTCACTGAGAAGACGATACAGTGGTGTGTTAGAAGTAAAAGCTGTACAAAGCAATGTGATGAATTCAGCATGATTTCTTTATGCAGTGAAGTTCCTAATATCCCAAAGAACAAATCAAATTTCTTGTCAAATTACGGTTTCACAGGTAACGAGATGCATAAAAATTCATCGTCCGCAAGCCGCTTGTAGAAGAGATGACCATGGACATTAATGTCACTGTACAGCTTACTGCAAAAACAAGCAGAGGAATGTATGATGTGTCAACACTTGGAAGAGTTAGAAATTTCTATTGAGTTTGGAGGAAGTATAATCACCTCCATCACTTAGGCAAATTTCTCTTATTTAACTAATCAAGAATGCTCCAAATTTTAATTTTGAACTTAACCACAAGGTCCATGAAATCGACATATTTTCGCATAATTAAAACAAGCAAAGCCCGCGATTATTAATAATCAATTTTTCGTTCATTTTATAAAAAGTTACAAGCTTACCAAATGCAATGAGCAGTCAATGATTTATAAGATCAAAGAACTTACGTCTAAGTTGGAAGTGAAGACAACTGATTCTGGTCATCCAACACTCCATTTGATAGATCAGGTTTGCGGAAAGATTCTTTTCTCGTATGATCCAAAGACGTGGCCGCATATATCCCTATAGTAAGCATGTACTTTCATATATGTAAAACCTATGAATTGCTTTGAATTTGAAATAAAGTAAATCCAGAACACATTCAAAACACTTATTTAGCTGATTTACAAACTGACCATAAAATATATGCTGACACAAAATATAGTTTGTTTCATGTCTATCTCCCCAAAGTTTGTTTCTTGCTATCTCTAGAAATTCCTTGCTTAGCTATCTCTTAGTATACAAAGACACACTGGAAATCTTCGTATCACATAAGAACTACAAACATAAAATTCTATACTAACTACAAAAAAAAAAAGTTTCTAGGAATCAAGTTAAATGTATTTGCCTTTTAAGCCTGACAATTGTTCAAGATTTTTTCTTAGTGAAATTGGTGATAGTTAAAAGTAAAGAATGTAAAAAATACTCTCTATCATAGAAAAAGCAGGGTCCCTGTTTCATTAATACCACCTGGACTTTATATTGACCAAAGTCCCGCTTTTGTGAGAAACACGACCGTGACAAAACAGAGAAACATTAAAGAAAAGCATGTTCCATTCCAATGAACTAGTTAAAGAAGTTCTGAAAAAAATATGGTTTAAATTTTGTATACGTACCAAAACCCAAAATTACGCAGCAAAATAGAAAGCCTAACAATGAAAAGTCCATTTTGTATCCAATCTCCATTATTATAATGCATCCTCCAGCTGATAATAGATGCCTCGGAGAAGAAAAAACCATGTGCAATCTGCATACAAGATTTCTCTAATAAAAATTTCATGACGTCTGATGTTTAACTGACAAACTGAAAAAAATCAAAATATTTGACTGCCTTCATAGAAGTACCTCTCTTCTGCAATGCTGTCAACATAGAATATCAAGACAACACCAAACAGAGTAGTGCTTAGAAAAACCCAAGTAGAGAATGGAAGCACTCTGCTGTTATCCGAAGGTGATCCCTGAAGCAATGTTAGGAACAAAAAAATGCAGTTTGAGGGAGGAGAAAATCAAAGCAAATATCAAACAAACGGAATGGATAAGACTTTTATCATTTCTGTGCCCAAACCTATCAAATACTTTTTAATAAGAAACTTCATATTGATTAGAAGTGATCACAAAATATTATCCAACCAAGAATCCTACCATCAAAAAGAGGTAAACCTATCGAATATGACAAGGTGAGACTTACCATGATCATGTCCCATATTGCTATTGGAAAGAGAAAACAAGTTGCAGAGGCTATGGTTATGGAATGAAGTCGCCTTTTAAGTTGATTCTGAAAAAAACGAAATTTATAATGTTTTAAGGGGGAAAAAAATTATGCTAACAAGATGGTATGACAGTGCAGCAGATGGATGAATGTTAAAACCTTAATTGAAACACGCCGAGCAAGCACTCTTCTCAAACCTGATAAGATTCCAGCAAAGATTGGAATCATCATTTCTTTCCCACCTAAAACTTGTTCTGTATTATCTTCCAAATCTGACCTCTCTTGAAAAGGTATTTTAGATTAAGGTAACACAATCTAACTTAGAAAGAAATATGTATAGTAAAGTAAACATGTGGGAAAATGCTATTAGAAAAATCCACAATGCTAACTTTACCAAAATAACATACAAGGAAAATAGATGCGAAGGATATAGAGTGGAGAATAAGTCGCCATTGCCCAGCCTCGGGATAACAAATAGAAAGATGCCAACATTGCAAGGAAACCACTGACCTGTTACATATTAGGAGAGTGCAAATAGATAATTAAAAATATCCATTTTTTAAAATGAGTGGATAATTGTTTGATTGGAATGCCAGTTTTTAAAGTTCTTAAAAACCTTAAACATATGGACTTCAACCCCATGACAGAATTGCCGATTGCTACTTAATTGAACCTTCTAAATCTTCAAATTATGACGACTACAGACTCGAAAACTACATCTAACTGCCAAAATCTTTCAAGTATTATAATTTGTGTAGATGATGAAGCCAGGGAATCATCATTACGTTTCAAATGCATCTGGCCTAAAATGCATAAAACCTGCTATGCTCAAGAAAATTGGATTCAAACTGATGTGAAGATATATGCAACTTCACGTAGATCAATTCCAAGAAAGCTACCTTTCTCCAAGCATGACCTTTCTGACCATATAATACTGCCGACAGCACTCCAAGCACAGCACCAGAATATTCAGCAAGTATAGCCCTAAAAGTATTATTATAGAATGAACCATAAGTTAGTAGACAAAGAATAGAAAAAATTAATGGAAGCAACACAAGCCATCAACGGGAATGAACATCTATAGAGATATCACTATCTCAGTTACGTGTATCTACTTGTCCCCAATAAGAGACTTCTTTCTCCAAGATGATAAAATTTTAAACAAAATGTTATATGAAAATTAAACAACTGGTTTGACTGTCTATGTTTCACATTCTCCTTTCAAAAGAGTTCATTTCTCAACAAGTAACCTCCTATTATCATAGGGACCACAACTGACAAAATATAACCGACAAATTGAACAATGGTACAAATCATGCAGAATATTATCCGTCTAAGGCAAACTATCCACATGATACACAATGATGATGTCCCTGCTGAAATTATTTTTTTTGTGTCCATGCTAGAAATATGATGTTCACTTTTCAACAAAGCTTTAAATGCTGAAAAATGTTTTAATCTTAACTTATCTTATTCAAAAGTTCCAGCAAGGCACCTTTGAGAATCAAAATTTTTGATAATAAAGATAAAAGAAGGATAAATTATATAGCCGCAATATAATGCAGGCAGCAGGTTACCCACCTGAGAGGTCCACACGATATGAGGCCCTTGCCCCACAAGATAAAGTAGAGAGCTGTTATGCCACCATTAACAATAGAAGGCACTACCTAAAGGGGAAAATGGTATTCTTCAAACAAAAAGAAGAAGAAGATAAAATCATGTTCATTTGTGTTCTTATTTAGCATATCAATTCTTTACAAACCTGGGCATTAGAGAGGGGTCTGCCTTTCCAAGGCTTTTGCAAAATAAAAAATATAAAAGTTGCTGGAACCAGACAACTCAAGAGAAAAACTATTACTGAAGCTCCGGTCTGAGAGAGATAGCGATACATGGAGTAGACTGACCATATTCTGAAAAAATTCCCAACTATATGAATTATCTGCAATGGAGTGTGCCTGCATAAAAGCAGAAAAAACTAATGAGCAACAAGCGCCTTCACAGAAAAACTTTAAAAAATAGAGAATATAGCTTAATCACACATAGTCATCGACTCCAAACTTTGTTGTCCACGCTGCTCACAAATTCTTATGTACATAGTAATTGATATTATCAGTAATTGAATGCCATTAAGTAACGGAATATTTGATAGCAGTAATTGAATGCCATTTAAGTTACAACATAAATCAAGCAAGATAAGGACGAAAATTACTACTCTTCAGTGTTATGCAAAATCTTTTTGTCAATTAAAAAGTGACCCATTTCAACTTTCCAGCTTTCAAAACATTTTCATTGATCAGCCACAATTATAGAACAAAACACTTAAATATTTATAAACTTAAGTGCACCAAAGAGCTGACCAAAATGTTATGCACAAACGAAATCCTTTCACCATTTATTTTCTTTTGAATTATTGGTTAAAGCTCATATAGCTGATTTGAAACCCTAGGAAAATAAATGAAACAATTGCAAATATCAATTATGGTCTATGTGTTTAAACCATAAGCAATTTCCATATGTTCTTAAAACATTTTGGGAATCATCTTTCCTCGGGAAACCAATGTCCAAAACCATTTGTTCTTTTAATCTGTCTTAAATTTAGAGGACGATTCCGCTATTTGTTTCCATTTTTTCGAGCAATAAAAAAGCTCACTTGAAAGAGTAGACAAAAGTGTCAAGCGCTAACCTTTCACCTAGATTTATTCATTTGATTCAAGGGCTGGTTAGAAACTCTGGGAAAATAAAGGAATCTATCCAAAATATGAACTGGAGGCCAATTGACGACACAGTAAGTCGAAGAGAACAAAACCATCCTAATTCAGAGTAAGCTAAAACAAATGCAGGATAATATCGGCAAAAGATATTCTCTCCTCGAAAGCCAAACAAATGACTGATTACACAAACAAAAACAATAAAATCGAACAATCAACAATCAAAACCTGAACTGAGGCGGAGATCCTCGAGCCTCTGACATTAGCATCGGCGAGATCATTTTCAAAATCTAATTCCAAAAAAATGCAGGTGCAGTGAGATTAAACACCGAGTACTACAATTCAACTGGATTAGAGACTATCTATCATTGTCGTGTGCTTCATTCATTCAGTCCAGGAAAATTTCTCGAGCAAGAAAGAGAAGAATTTTCAGTTCTCTCAAAGTTCTCCCCACGTTATGTAGCTCCCCCGAATCGTACGATACGACGTGTAGTTCTTCTCAGGAAAAATAATAATTGAAATTATTCTAGTAAATTACAATTATAACCGGTAATTAATTGATCGTGTAAATTTATTATTATTTTATATGACAAAATATCAATATTCTTGGAAAAATAGTTTTATATTTGTCTTAAAATGTCAAACAAAACAAGAAATTGAGTTAAAAATTGTTAGAAAATTGTAAAAAATCATGAATGTTAGCGTTGAGAATTCGACATTATAGTATTCGAAGTTGGGGTTGCCTTTTAAGAAAAAAAATAATCAGAAAAGGAATAGGGATGATCTCTCTGAATTTGAAGACCAACAATGATTATCAATATTACAAACTTGTAAGATCTGATCGATAATGTCGATTTTCATGAGTTTGCCAGCACTTATCTGCGTTAGTCGAATATGAAACTCGATCTCATATAAGTGTTTCATTAAACCAAATCTATCGTCTCTTGTCTGTTTTCGACTGTCGCTGCAAAAATATAGCGTGTTTTCTTGATAGGATTGTCGACTATTGTTGGGGAACGATCCGAAATCGTACTCCAACTGCAGTTCATGATGTTGGGGAACGAAACTCGATCTGACGATTGGATCTTGATAGAAAGTTTTAAGAAATTTTGACGTTGCTTCTGGAACTGGTATGAGTCAAATTGTTGTAATCAACCCAAAAATTATAAATCACAAGACACAAAATGCACCAAAAATATGTTATTCTCAGTCAAAATTTTACAAAAACCCACTTTTTCAAATCAAGGATGAAGATTCAAGTACTGATATGGGTACAACAACATTTGTAAGATACAATTATTACATGTAGATTTATAAGCAACTAGGAAAGCTGCTGTAAAATAAGATTCTTCTTCAAGTTTGAAAAAACCTGTTGTTTACTCCAGCTCTGTACAGATGTAACTGGGCTTCGCTACATATTGTAATCTCCATATTTGCAGGTACAAAAACAACATCTCCTTCGGCTATGCCATGGCTTTCGGAGCTGCCACTTAGGGATCCTTTCCCGGCAACTACTAGGTAAAGCGATGGCCCGGGGATCGAAGGAAAGAGTACTGATAGTCGTTCGGGTAGAACACATCGATCGATTTCGAATTCATCAAAGGGCGGAGAGTATCGCGTTACGAAGGGATTCAAGGGAATTCCTCTCAGAATGTCGGGAAATCCCTGTAGAAATGAGTTATGCGTGTAAGAAACTTTTCATACCGTTTCTGGATGTATGCAGTCACGTTGAACTGCAGTGCCAAAACCAGCATAGAGTGCGACAATATTAGTTGATCATTAACACAGCTATACATCGAGATTTACGTAAAAAAACTCTTTCGGAAAAAAAATAACATGCAAAGGAAAACATTCACGATGAATATCAAAATACAATTGCGGGTTTCGTGATTCAAGCTAACATGAAATTACAAAGAAAAAGAAAAAACCATAAATGAGATATGTCACGCGGACTCATCGGCTCAACTTGAAAGAATTCGGATAATCGAACTATCACAATGAGGATGAAATAACGGTAAGGATTGATCATCTAACCAGAGAAGAATATGCTAAGAACGCTCATTCAACTAAGTAAAAGCTAACTACTTTTCGGCGTTAAGAGTTTAAAAAAAAAAAAAGGAAGTATTTACTTGTTTGTACGTGAGCATCGAGCAAAGAGTTTGGACATCCCGATGTTTAGGAGTAAGGCCAGCTCTCACAACATTATCTGAAGTTGCCATGCATTCGATACAATCACCACTAATATATGCATGCGGTTCGTTTGGCCCGAGATACAAAGCTTCACCTGGATTAAGCTTCACATAATTAAAGAAGAAGGCTGATATAATGCCTACATCTCCTGGATATTGCTCTTCTAATCGCAATACCAATAGTTCTTTATCAGTAAGCTTCCTCTCCTGAAGAAAGTGCATATATAATGTTATACATCACCATTTTGAGTTAAAATTATGGATTTTTCCAGGATATTATCGATAAATAAAGTCATATAAACCTGGCTTTCCCTGTTCAGTCGATTTTTAATATCGGTTATTACTCTATTTATAATGGCTTCGCTGGCTGACATGAGCTTAGTGAAAAGTGATTGCAAAATGGATTTCATCTTCTCCTCTCCGCCTTTGTCATTAAAAGTTAATACACTGCTTGAATCTGCACTGCCAATGAGTTCGACGATCTCAGGATACGTACAAAGAACCCCTTTTATTTCCTGAAGTGAAATTCCAGCAAGCTTGTCAAAAAATGTGCAAGTGTAAACTCGAAAGATTGTTCAGGTGTTAAAAATAAGCAACTTTTAAGTCGGAAAAGGCATGCTATTGTTCGAATTCTAATAGCTTTATGGTGAGAAAATCAAACAAAGTTAAGATTTGAAGAAAACTCCCGGTTATCCTAATCAGATAACTCTCGAGTGCAATGCCGATAAGTAAAATGACTGTCTTACCACTGCTAAGAAAGGAAGTACTGAACTAAATGAATGAAATGGCAAGTGTCCAATAAAGCTACGCTAATCTGAAATCAACTAATGTTTGCTTATGAACTTTAAAATCTCTGGCCCTGTATTAATCTAATTATCGGGTTTAAATTGTATGAATGCAGCAGATCATCCTCCTTTACGCGAGCATCATTATGTCAGTACAAGATATTATCTCTACGAATCGAAATTAATTTAAGTTCAAAGAGAGGAAGTCGGTTTGGCCGCAGTCAAACAAATGAGCAAGAGATCCAACAAAATTTTTGAAGGTCAATGATTCTAAAAGCAAAGAGATGAAGCAAATACATTTCTGACTCTTTTTGTTTTTTCAGAATTTGAGAAATTTCATACAATCATCTAAAAACTGCACAAAATTATGATTCTTCATCCACATCACCTAAGAGATTTACAAGATCTAAACTCCAGATTAAGTAAGTGTTAAAAAATGGCATTGAGAACTACCCATTACAAGCAAACATGAGTCAAATCAGACTATGAATTGAATAATCTTACCTCAAGAGTTGTAAAACCACAAAGTGCCTCAAACTCTGTCAGTGCAAGAGTCATTTCAGGCTTATGATTGGCATCTTTATAGACAGTTGGATGTGAATTATGCAACTTCTTGGCTAATTCCTTATCTGGGTGAGCCTGTATGGATAATGCTTTCGCCACTGAAAGCACCTAAAAATGGAAAATCTCTCAAAACCCAGAAGTGAAAATGCAGAAATCTTTTCAGTTTTGGATTCGAATCTTATCAGTTACCTTGAACAAGAACGGAAGGTCACAGCTCCATTTTTCAACAACCTTCTCTCCGATTAAACTTGGGTTCTGCAAAACCCACGACTTGAGAGTTACGGTATCGCCGCCGGAGACGCCGCCGGAGACGCCGCTCTCGCCCGATGGAACAAGATACGATGGTCCGGAATCATGGGTTCCCATCCAAAGCTCTGCATAAGGCTTATCCGGTTCGATAACCGACCCAGAATTCAAAGCGAATAGCCTCGCCACCTGCGAAAGCTCCCCCTTTCTGCCCCAATCGTAGTTTTGGACACAGCATCTGAGCTTTTGAATCTTCTTCTGGTTCACCACTGTTGAAGCCACAGACTCCATCGATCAGGAATTCTCAGATAGGAACGGAGAATAGAGTTGAAAATGCTCGCAGTTAGCGGAAAGATGAATGAAAAGGTATTCTCCGCGTCAAGAATACGCTCCTATTGTCCATGATCAAAACGTAGCTGTCAGTTCGCCATTGCGTAGAGAAAAAAAGAGTTACCAGGATTTGACCATATGGGGATGGCTTTTGAAGAATGATGTTGACGATGATTGGATCGACTGAGCGTTGAAAAGTATTCACTTTTATATTCTCCGTTGCATAGCCTTTATCGAAAGGCATTGTTCTTCGCAAAAAAAAAAAAACGATTATCCTTCGATGATCGATCGTTGATTTGGTTCGCACGAGTTTATTTCTTCAGATTATTTTTTATACTTAAAAATTCATATCTGGGAATCTCCAAACTTGGTAAATCTAATCAGAAGTTTTGCAGGATACTGTATTTTAAGGATCATTAAGTCAACCACTGTTTGAATTCAGAAAATGGTTGGTAAAAGACAATCTCTCTCTCATCAAGTTATGTTATTTATCCATTAATATATTTTGTATTAAATAATTAGTTAAAAATAATTATAAAAAAGATAAATTTTTTGTTTAATTATTAGATTTCTATATTTCATTATATAATTTATAATCAAATATTTCACTGTGAAAACCAACAAGTACTAAGTTGAATAAAAACTAATTTATATTTTTAATGAACATTTAGAAAAATTAAAAAGGGGGATATGAGCACATGTCAATTCATAATTGGTCCATTTACTTTGTTGGCAAGAACATAGAAAGTGATCTTTTGGGCCCATTAAAATTATCTTAGGCCTTTTGTAAATAATTATCATTTGTGTTTTAGCAATTGTTCATATTATTTAATATTTATTCTTTATTAATTATATTTTTTTTGGGTAACTTTTTTTCCTAACAAAAAATTTTGATAGTCAAGGAGGGTATGATTTATGAATAGAGAAATTAAACTTTTAGTCACACTCAACTTTTTTATTTTTTAAAGACATCCACGTCACACACCTAAATGATTCATTATGGGTGCCTTCTTTTCAATCTCATTATAGATCACATCTTTTCTTCATCCAACACATGATTAAATTCACATTTCGCTAATATTATTTATTTATAATATATCATAATTATTTATTCTCTGGTTGGAAAGATGGTCCATAGAGCGAGTTGTAATTTAGACTAGGATATTTAAGATCATTTATTGATAAAATTTTAATTTGTTTTTTGACAAATTGAAATTGCATATTTCAGATATCAACAATTTATGCAATATGTATATACTTCACATTTTATTCAATCAAGTATTTTAACTTGATTTCTAACATTTTTAGTTATTTATAACCTAATTTAGGATTTTAATGATATCCCATCTGACGGTTTCGAACTCTATCTGTAAGGACCCTCAGCCTTTTTATCCGCTGGGCCCGGTGCCCGCGGACACACCGTCATCGGTCCGGCCCAAACTCATTAACTTCTTCATTTTTGGAGTAGGAGTTTCATGCATCCTCAGTGATTCGAACTTAGGTCTGGGTCCTTACACCATGGTTCAACATTTTAAAGCTGCATCATCTGATACCGGTTCAACATTTTAAAGCTGCATCATCTGATACCGGTTCAACATTTTAAAGCTGCATCATCTGATACCGGTTCAACATTTTAAAGCTGCATCATCTGATACCGGTTCAACATTTTAAAGCTGCATCATCTGATACCGGTTCAACATTTTAAAGCTGCATCATCTGATACCGGTTCAACATTTTAAAGCTGCATCATCTGATACCGGTTCAACATTTTAAAGCTGCATCATCTGATACCGGTTCAACATTTTAAAGCTGCATCATCTGATACCGGTTCAACATTTTAAAGCTGCATCATCTGATACCGGTTCAACATTTTAAAGCTGCATCATCTGATACCGGTTCAACATTTTAAAGCTGCATCATCTGATACCGGTTCAACATTTTAAAGCTGCATCATCTGATACCGGTTCAACATTTTAAAGCTGCATCATCTGATACCGGTTCAACATTTTAAAGCTGCATCATCTGATACCGGTTCAACATTTTAAAGCTGCATCATCTGATACCGGTTCAACATTTTAAAGCTGCATCATCTGATACCGGTTCAACATTTTAAAGCTGCATCATCTGATACCGGTTCAACATTTTAAAGCTGCATCATCTGATACCGGTTCAACATTTTAAAGCTGCATCATCTGATACCGGTTCAACATTTTAAAGCTGCATCATCTGATACCGGTTCAACATTTTAAAGCTGCATCATCTGATACCGGTTCAACATTTTAAAGCTGCATCATCTGATACCGGTTCAACATTTTAAAGCTGCATCATCTGATACCGGTTCAACATTTTAAAGCTGCATCATCTGATACCGGTTCAACATTTTAAAGCTGCATCATCTGATACCGGTTCAACATTTTAAAGCTGCATCATCTGATACCGGTTCAACATTTTAAAGCTGCATCATCTGATACCGGTTCAACATTTTAAAGCTGCATCATCTGATACCGGTTCAACATTTTAAAGCTGCATCATCTGATACCGGTTCAACATTTTAAAGCTGCATCATCTGATACCGGTTCAACATTTTAAAGCTGCATCATCTGATACCGGTTCAACATTTTAAAGCTGCATCATCTGATACCGGTTCAACATTTTAAAGCTGCATCATCTGATACCGGTTCAACATTTTAAAGCTGCATCATCTGATACCGGTTCAACATTTTAAAGCTGCATCATCTGATACCGGTTCAACATTTTAAAGCTGCATCATCTGATACCGGTTCAACATTTTAAAGCTGCATCATCTGATACCGGTTCAACATTTTAAAGCTGCATCATCTGATACCGGTTCAACATTTTAAAGCTGCATCATCTGATACCGGTTCAACATTTTAAAGCTGCATCATCTGATACCGGTTCAACATTTTAAAGCTGCATCATCTGATACCGGTTCAACTTTTTAAAGCTGCATCATCTGATACCGGTTCAACATTTTAAAGCTGCATCATCCGATACCGGTTCAACATTTTAAAGCTGCATCATCTGATACCGGTTCAACATTTTAGAGTCGCATCATCTGATGGCGTTTCAAGATGCTTCTGACGATAGTATTTTAAAGTCTTCCATCGGTGATCTTCCGCCAGAATTCAAAATAACCGCGAAACTATAGTGACGTCGTCCAAAGCCTTAACTCCAGACCATTAATGGCCAACGAGCGAAAGCAACTCCAGAACGCAACGGCTAGCTGTCTAAGTACGGAAGCTTCTCCAACGGTAATATATTTCCTTATCCAGTAAGAAACATTAAATGAAGATAGCCGATTAGCAGACAGAGTATTTTAAGCAAAGAAGATAGCTCGAAGAAACAACTTTTGCAAAAATCTACTACTGAGCCCTAACGAACGAAATTGTTGAATACTCTATATTTTTTCTTCTACACCTCTCGATTCTAGAACTTAAAATTTAATCTTTGAGAGAGTGTAGTTTGTGCAAACAATTTACAAACTCACAAATCTATACAAGGTAGTAGATTGTCGCCCGTGAAGAACAATCCAGATCCGTGTAAGGCAGTAGATCGACGTCCGGAAAGTTCGATCTTGTTTTCTCCCGAGGAGAAGGTTAAGAATCTTCAAGGGGGTGCCTTGAAACGTGGACGTAGGCAAGTTTAGCCGAACCACGTTAAAAATCACGGTGTCAATTTCTCTCTCTCTCACTCTACTTTATTTGATTGCTTGGTGTTAGCTTAGAAGTTTTAGACAAGAGAAAAATTGATTAGATTAATAAATTAAGTTTAAAAGTCTAATTCACCCCCCTCTTAGACAATCTCGATCCTTCATCATGAACTTCTCCGTTCATAGGGTAGGAGTTTCATATCTTCCCAGTGATTCAGACTTGGGTCTCCAGGGCTTTATGACCACAAGCTCATCATCACTTGTACCACTTGAGCTAGGTTCTGAGCCCAGCCGAGAAAAAGGTTGGGGATCCTTACACCATCAAGTGCATGATAGAGTTCAAAATTGAGTTTGGCATCAAGCTGAAAAACATGGTATAATGAATTTAAGTGATTACCTTAAAAAATAGTTTAAACCTGTACTGCACTACTTTCGTTATTTAATACATTGCCATAGTTTTACCTATAAATAAATCTCCTCCTAACGTAAAATTGAAGTATGAATCTCACTCCACTCTCAAATGAATGCTCCCCGTTAACAACTCAAGTCTTTTCATATTCGTTCGCTTCGACTTCTCAACCTGCACAAACTGGTTTATCTTCTACAATCCATCTCAAATTTCTCATTTGAATTCCGGAAATTGTTTGTTCCTTTCCAATCGGCCGGAGTAGAAGTCGCTGTTTTAGAATTCTTTCCTAGTTTTGTCATTACAAGTTTTAGGTTTGAGGAAATGGCGATCGAGCTCTATTCTGACGCTTCCGGTGTGATAATGAGTCCGAGAATTTCGTTTTCTCATAACTTTTGCCAATCGGAAGCAATACCCATTGAACAGCGTCTTTTCCGATCCAAGTCTAGAGGATTTAATTCCAGCAGTTGATTTTGATTTCTGCGTGCACGAGAGTTTCGAGGAACATTCTTCCTCTGCAGATGAGCTTTTCTCCGACGGGAAAATCCTCGCTGTTGAAATGAAGAGTAAGACGACTGAATCTGATCATCCTCGACCCATGGACCAGTCTCTAACTGATCCTCCAATATTACTATCTCAATCTCTTGAAGAGGTCACCAAGCGTTCGATTAAAGTCGATACGCTAAAAGAATCGAAATCTTCAAACAATGATGCGGAAGAAAAGCCGAATTCCAAATCGTTCTGGAGCTTCAGGAGAAGCAGCAGCTGTGGAAGTGGCCATGGACGCAGCTTTTGTCCTTTGCCTCTTCTATCTCGAAGCTACTCTACTGGATCAACGTCTAACTCTAATAGACGATCGCCATTGCCTAAGGAAGGCCATAACCTGAAACATAGTATTTTCAGAAATGCAGCCACGAAGTCTTCACATTGTTCTTCTTCTGCAGTGGCAACGAGTTATCAGAAACCTCCATTAAAGAAGAATCATTATTCTCATGCCACCGGTACTAATGCTACTCACATTCTGAACATTCATACTGGATCACTGTTTCGTTTAACTTCAGTATTCTCCATTTCCAAGGATAAAACAAAAAAGAAGTGACTGCCTTTTTTCCCTTTCCTTCTTCTTCTTCTTCTTTTTAATCTCAAATGTTTTGATTACTCTGACAAACAAAATTGTGCATTCTGTAAACTTTCTGCATGAATTTTGTTCATGATCATTCAGTTCAATAGAAGATGATGTATTTGGTAGGGGAAAAGTTAGCAGAATTGATGTGGCTTTGAAGGTGAATTACAGCCATAATCTCTTGTTGGCAGAATTAATGTATTACAAGTATTTGCTATTATACTGTTTTAAGATACCCATAACAGTTTCAGAAACTTTATTTGATAGAAAATAGGGTCCATCCTGTTGCATAGACAGCTTAAAAAACTTCAGATTTTGTGGTCAAGAGACAACATCCTTGCATCGTATACTCCCACCTGTTAAGCATTTCGTGTATAAAAGAAGGTGGATCCAATCAATTGGTGGAAGGTGGGTAAGAAGACAAAATCCTGTCAATTGGTGAAAGGTGAATTAGAAGGCATAATCTATATGATGAAGAAGGATATACTTTCTCATAAGCTTGAGGTGATCATAATAAACGTCTGTCTACATCCCAATTTACGTATTAAGATTTCTTTTTCTAACAAGACATGTAGCAAAATCCATGAAGAGTTGGTCAAGTGTCTCCGTCGTCAAGCAACTTGTTCCGGCAGAGGACTGTGATAGTCAGCCGAATTTGATGGTAACTGATTTTGGGGAAGGGTTTTCTGATACGAGCTTCTTAAGTTAGTGAGATTTGGTGAACACATTAATCTAATTTATCTCAGATTTTTTTTGTTTTTTGTTGGTATTGATGAGAGTGTCGGACTCAGGAAACAGGGGGGAGTGGATTCTAAAAAGAAAAGCAGGAAGGAGATTCCATTATTTTAAAATGCACATGCTTTGGACTTTGGGAGCACTGCATGACAATTGATAGGTAACCAACCGTTGTTTTCATGCTTGTCCTCTTGCTGTTTTTATCTTCTTGTTTGTTTATGTGCAGGTTTCTCAATATTTGGATGCCAAAATTGATTGTGAAATCTAGTGCTGAATAGAACGCATATTGATAATTGCCTATCATGTATGATGGATAACTCTTTGAAATTCTTTTGTCGATCGAGATTTTGGAGCAATAAAATCAAAGTAATTTTAGAGTTGAGAACGAAACTATTTTATTTTTTAATAAATTTTATCATTGACCAAAATATTTTTTAAAAAATGAGATAAAATATCATTTTATTAACTCATTGTAAATAATTCATTTAATAATTATTATCACGTACTTTTACGTGATTTGATAATTAAATATCGTAATTTACCGAACACAAATCACTTTTAATAGAGTAATTTATCAAACGCTAATTGTTTTTCTTTCTTTATCGTTGTTTATTTCAAACAATACAACTAAAAGTGATTTCTTTAGCAATAACCAAAACTAGCCGAAGGAAAAGACCACGTGACAACGTCCATCAAATTTTACACTAAAAATGACGGGGTTGTAAAATAATTTAGAAATTAATTATTTATAAAATACACTTTAATTATATTAATTATTGTTTGACATGTCAGCAAATATTTTAAAATTAATATTATTCTTTATTTAAATCCAACTAAATAGGAGACTCGCACCAAATAAATGAGTTTGAGTCTTCACATGGAGGAGAAACCCAATAAGTTTAATCCCTCTTTGTGATCATAAGAATTGTGGATCTAATAATTAACAAATAATATTTATTAGTTATAGGCTATAATAATATTTCATGGAATAACATATTGTTGTTACATTCTCTACTTACTTTTTCAATACTATAAAATATTACCCATTTTTAAATTGTTAAGCAATATCTACGTATTCCTTTAAAATCTATATTACAATTGCCCAATTGCCCAATTGGGTAAATATTGACGATACTCCTCCCATTCGCAGATTCTCAATCAGGAATTGTTTAGTGCCTGAAATGAACTTTATTCTTATAAATACTATATATTAAACAAAAAACAAAAGTTGATTGCGTGACAATAATGGGCATATCATTCAATATAAAAGTAGTTTTTTTGGCTACGAAAGATTTATCAAATTTTGAGAAGAGCTTTGAAGAATCGAAGTTGCAGAAACTATGACTATGGCTATGGTTACTGATGTTTTGTCTGGAAAAACAAGCACTGGCTCTTGCTCTAGATTCTCATTTTCTCATGAAACGTCGGATAATTTTTCATCTGGGTTAGATGCAGATTCGAGCATCGACTTCAATTTCTGCATCAATCATGAAGATCATCGATCTTCATCAGCTGATGAACTGTTCCGTAACGGAAAGCTTCTCCCTTTCGACCTGATCAAACACCCACCGCCGTTATTGCCACCTCCAAAGGCTGTTCATCACCGTCTTCCTCCGACCGTTTCCGCCATTTCCGATCATCCAAGCTCGAACACTCAGAACTCGACGAACAACTGGAGATTCAAACGTAGTTTCAGTCTCACTTGCTTTTCTGCAGATAATTATCAAACCCCAGGCTCATTTCAGAGCACAGTTCGACGTCTGTTCAGAAGCAAGTCAACTGGGTCCGCACCAAAAGTCAAAGAGCCACCATTGTTGAAGGACAGAGATCAAACCCCAAAGCAACCTTCACTGAAAAGAAGCGCTGCCAGTAGATCTGCAGAGTCAGTTCCGTTGATGGGCTATCAAAAGCCTCCATTAAAGAAGAGATACATGGGATCGTACAGTCCAGTAATTAATGTCCCTTCATTTGACTTGTTTGGCTTCTGTTCTGTCTTCGTTAGAGGCCGGGAGAAGAAGACGTCAAAGAGAAAGTGACAGAGAGTGAGAGAATGTAACTAAAATTATATCAGTTCTCTTTAAAAATACGTGTTATATTATTCTAATAAAGTCTTTTCACAAAAAATAATGAAAATATGAGAAAATCTACTACAATTACGTAATTATATCATTGGATTGGATCTCAGGACTCCAATTTATATTCATTCATAAAATAAAAAAAAAATCATAAAAGAGATTCGTAATGCAAGTTTAACGATTATGATAAAAATAAATTTGGATCACCGAGCTCAAATATTTTTTATTTTTTCCAGAGTAGCATTTTAAACACTGACTTCTATCTCAATTTATGTTCAGAAGAATCAATAAAAAAATAAGTTTGGGTCTTTATAATATAGAATAAAATTGTAAAAATTCTAAATTTAACGTTACTTTTTTATTTTTAACATATCAACTATATATCCTATGTTTGAATTTCAAGAACATAAAGTTTGGTGGATCAAAAAATCGTAGCAAACCATCCCTGGCCATTTGATCTTGCATACATCAATGGTTACTGCAACTAGCTTTTAAGATAATCTCCAAAAATAATAATAAATAATTGCAAAAATAATAATAAATAATGGAATGAAGCAAAGAAAGACAAGACAAAAGACAGGCATGAATTGGTGTCAAAGTTGTCTGCATGCTCCGTAGCTTTGCTCAGACATACTTCACATTCTCTGGTCTTCCTTCTTCTCTTTTCCATCAAAAAGTTGGACGTCAGGAATATTATAAATTATTCAATAATTTTATGTTATATGATTATAATTCACTGTATTCATCTACTTTTCTTATGATGGTCGGGTGACACCATTAATTAATCCTTAATCGTTTTACTAATCTATTATATTTAGGGTAATTAACAATTTTTTTTTAAAAATTATAAGGTCATTAATAAATTCGGCCTCAAACTATATTAGTTAATAAGATCGCCCTTAAACTATGGTTTGTTAACAAAACAATCATTGCCATTAAAATGTTAGTTAAAATTTAGTCGTGCGAAAACTTGATTTTTGAGAGCAGGATCTAGCTCTTTTTTTCTATTATGGAGCAAGATCCCATTGTTGAAGAGCGGACTCCCACTTTTGGACACTTGTCTCTAGAGAGGGAGCTCGTTGTCGAAGAGGTGACCCTTGCTTCATGGACAATATAAAAATAACGCAGTCAAAATCTCTCATACGTGAAACTTTTTCTCTCTATACAAAATCTTTTTTCTGCTCGTTGTTGTCATTTGGAGCGGGATCCTGTTGACGAAAGGCAGGATCCCGCCCACTGACATATTTTTTTTTTCTTGAGTTTTATCTTAAAAAAAAAGTGAAGATACTTATGAAACTGAACATAATTTTCTACTGTTTTGTAGTTGTATGATTCTTTTTCCAATAACACATGTAGTTTAGGTCTTTAGAAATTATGACTCGATGAAACTAGGTAGCCTTGTAAATAAAAAAGAATCAAATCTTCACATGATTTTAAATCTCTTTTATGGATTATTTTCAAATCTACTCGTTCAATTCGTATATGAAGTTTTAACTTGGGAAATTACCAAAAATGACCACAAACTACGTGTGTTTTCCGATTCCAACCACAAACAAAATTTTTTAACAATTCAAACCATCACGTATTGAAAATCTGCCAAATATAACCACGCTGGACAGACGGACGTGGATTGAGTCCGTCCAGACGTAATTTGGCCCAAAACCGGACGGACGGAAACAATTAGCGTCCGTCTCCAGTTTGTCGTTCAATCAAAATCTGCCACGTAGTTGCCCCATAGCCCGTTCGGACTCTATAAATCACCGTCCGTTCGGGTTAACTTAAAAATTTCCCTGACGGACGGTATATTTTCCCGTCCGTCCGGACAATCGATATGAAAACCAGCGAAAAAGGGAAAGTTGGATTTTTCACCGGCGACAAAAACATCGATAGAAGGGGACGAAATTGGACTTTTCACTTGAAGCTTTCAAATTTTTCGTTGATTTACGAAAAAAAGCATTTGTGGTAATTTCTTTATAAATTATGATTCATTTTCTTAAAATTTTAACATAAATAACGTTAGAATCCGAGCCCTAATTTGATAATGGGAAAAATGTGGCAATCGGACAGACGAGAAAATATAGCGTCCGTCCTGGTATCTTCATTAAATGCGACCCGGACGGACGTGTAAAAAGGAGTCCGTTTGGGTCTCTTCATTTAATGAGACCCGGACGGACACATAAAAATGAGTCCGTCCGACCGAAACCAAATATACTGAATTTGTTTTGTTTTTTTTTTCTTTTTCAATTTTTTTGTTCGTTTATTGGGTGTGTATATGAAATTATATTATTGTCAAAACTATTTTGTATTCAATTCATAGGATATTTTTTAACTTGAATAACATTTTGATTTTTTTACAGATAATTGTCACAAATGGCTGAGAGATTGGATGATGTAAATGAGCCTGCGAACATTGACTGGTATATGGAGGAGGACGCTCCCATATACGGTGATATTCAAGCATTTGATCACTTAGAGGGTGATGGAGAAATACAAGTGTGTTCAATTTCAAAAACTTTAGATTATGAGCTACGAACACCATTCAATTCTGAGGATGACGAGGTGCAAAGCAGACAAACAAGGGCTGCAGATTCTGGTGATTTTGCTTTGAGTAGACAATATATATCTTTGCAGGCCATTAGAAATGAAATACGAGACTATTCTTTGAAAAAAAGGATATGATATCAAGATTGTTAAAAGTGGGAGGAACAGATTGACGGCAAAATGTGAAGGAGTAGATTGTCAATGGCATCTGCATGCGTCGGTCATGTAAAATGAGACCACCTTCCAAATAAAGTCATACTGTAATGATCACAATTGCGCAAGGGTATTTGATAATCGACATGCTACAGCAAAGTGGTTGACAACAACTTATTCAGATAGGTTCAAAAGTCAACCTGACTGGCCTATTCATGATACTATCGAGACAGTGAGGCGGGAACACAAAGTTAACATTAAGCCAAGCCTTGCGAGAAGAGAAAGAACCCAAGCAAAAAAAGTTAATTACGGGAAGAACGAAGAACAACTGAAGATACTTCGTTCTTACGGAGCTGAAATATTAAGATCAAATCAAGGTAGCACACTTGTAATAGATGGTGACCTGGTCGTTGAGGATAGAAAAGAGAAGATGATGTTTAAAAGAATGTACATGTGTATGGCTGCTTGCAAAACAGGTTTGTTGCATATGGGCAGACCTCTTATTTGTTTAGATGGATGTCATCTGAAGGGAATCAGCCCCGGTCAATTACTCACAGCTGTGAGTATTGATGGCAACAATGGTATATATCCCATTGCTGTTGCCAACGTAGAATCAGAATCCCAAGTCTCGTGGAAGTGGTTTTTGGAGCTATTGCGAAACGACTTAGGCATTGACGAAGGCCGAGGATGGACATTTGTGTCAGATCGACAGAAGGTATATATTGTTATTACTCTTATTATTTGGATTGGTAGAAGTTATTGTTTTAATCTGAGCCTGTTTTTCTTTAAAATTGCAGGGATTGTTGAATGCTGTGGACGAGATATTTGGTTTAGCCGAATCCGTTTCTGCCAAAGGCATATGTATGCAAACTACAAAGGACAATTTTGAGGCCTAACATATAAAGATGTAATGTGGAATGCAGCAAGGGCAACCACAAGGGAATATTTTGATATAGCAATGAGGAAAGTCTATGAGCTCAATAAGGATGCCCATGCATGGCTTCGACGAACACCACTTAGATTTTGGGTCAGTCATGCATTTTCGACAATTCCCAAATGTGACTTGGGCTTGAATAATTTATGTGAGTCTTTCAATTCAGTTCTTTTGTCGGCTCGGAACATGCCGATTTTGACGATGTTCGAGATAATTCGAAAGACCATGATGACACGCATTGTCAAAAAACACGAGGAGATGCTCAAGGTAGAAGATGTTATGTGTCCTAAAATTAGGAATAAGCTAGAGAGGCTGAAAGGGTCAGCTTACGATTGGAGTGCTGAGTTAGCGGGAAATGCACTGTTTCAGGTTTGTTCAACTTGTTCATACTGATATGTTCTTCTTAGTTTGTTTTACTTGTTCATACTGAATTTGTTTATGCACTGTTTCAGGTTAGAAACGGCAACGAACAATATGTCGTTGACCTTAATGAAGGCGAGTGCGCATGTTGGGGGTGTGAGATTTCTGGAATCCCTTGTGTTCACGCTATTGCATGCATTAATTTGATGAGAAAGCCGATGGAAGATTATGTTCATATATATTATCATCGGGACACATATCTGGAGATGTATTCGCACTTCATTCGTCCCATTAATGGGCAACAAATGTGGCCAGAACTAGAGAATAGGACCCCAATCATTCCGGGTCAGAAAAGGCCTCAACCTGGTAGGCCAAAGAATAAAAGAATTCGCGATGTCGATGAGCCTTCTACCACTTCTCGTGTTCTGCGTGTTCTGATTTCTAAGAAGAAGTCTACGATGACGTGTCGTAAATGTGGACGTCAGAGGCATAACAGTCGCACATGTTGTGAGAGAGGATCCACTTCACGTGTTCTGCTTCGCGTGACACATTTATGGGTTTCCGAACCGCTGGCTGGACGCAGGTACATTTTTACTATTATTCTCATAAACAAAATTTCGATATTATGTTCTAATATAAATCTCAATACGTGCAGGAATCTACTACAGGCAATGAGGAAAGCGGCTATGAGAGAGAATGATGGAAGACGATGACATACAGATGGTGGAGAGCGGATCATCTTTATTTTATGCATATTTGATGTATCTTATAGTTTGTACAGCAAATTGTATTTTATAATGGGAAATTATACCGTCCGTCCGGTTAATCTATTATAAGCGTTCCTACGTTGAAGTTATCAAACCAGTATGAGTAACAAAATTTAAAACCATTTCTATCTCGTTTCTTTGTCAAATTTGGCGAAAAAAATCTAATAGAAAAGATTAAGATGTACATCGTAATGATAGATATCTTTGTCCGAAACTTCCACGAGAAAATGATTCGCTTGGACAACTATCTTTTTACCCACAGTACCATATCCTGGTCTTCTTTGAAGGCTCAGAGCCTTTGAAGAAACAGGAGGTGGTGGATGCGGCTGCAATGTAGCATTTTCAACTTTTCTAATAAGCAGATTCCTTTCAGCAAGATCAGTGGACATTTGCGGACGTGAAGAAGAAGGCTCAGATCTCAAGGCAGGCCCAAGTGGGAGATTCCTTAGAAGCAGTAATGACAACAGATTGAGAAGGTTGTTTCACATCACTCCCACCACTACTGCCTGAAGTTTTTTCAACGCTGCTTCCACTTACGACAGAAGAAGCACCACGACTATCGACCGATATTCCAGACTCACTTCCTCTCCTAATTCGATAATCGGCCGACTGATTCATCACAGAAGACGGCCTCCTCGGCGACCGCCTCCACGACTATCACTTCCACGTCAAGGCATTGTATGACTACTACACTACACAGGAGAAGCGGTTGCAGGAAGGAGAAATGCAGAGTGAAAGAAGAGGGAAAATCGCAGTAAATGGGGTCTAGGTCTAATAGAAGAAACGGGGCAGGGGCAGGGGCAGGGGCAGGGCCAGGGGCAGAGAAGACGTGTGGCGGAAGTTGGAATGTTTAAAAGTAGAAAAAGTTCGTCTATAGACGATTTTACGCTTATAGTCGATTAACCGGACGGACGCTTTTAGCTGTGGTTGGAATCGAAGAATACTCATAGTTTGTGGTTAGAATTGGTAATGTCCCTTTTATAATTAAAGTGAGAAAAAAATTAAAAATTTGAGCAGAGTTTCATTTGTTTTTAGTCTTCCCCACAGCTAGTATCATCCTGCATATTTGAATATCCAAACAGTTCCAGTATTTTGCCTCAAACATCAATTGCATCCAACAAAAATAAATATAACTAATATACATCAAATTAATGAATATCCAACTACAAGTGCTACAAATTTTCATCATCCAAATACAGTAGTCCATCATCAAAGTTTACAAAAAAAATCTCTGTCTCTGTGCATCGCCCTCTATCGTCCCCTTTCTGCACGTAATAAAAGAAAGTTAGATTATAATGAGTTTAAATGTAATTAATAATGAGAAAAATAGGTTCAAATATAACTAAGCTTGGGCAGCGTCGTCATCTCCAGCCCCCGGCAGCACACCCTCGTCATCTCCAGCCCTGGTCTGGATTACCTCATCATCGTCACCATTGCCTCTCCCAATAGGGGTGGGCAAGACCGGACCGCGGACCGGGAACCGGACCGGACTGGCGGTTTCGGTCCGGGTTCGGTCCCTATTTGATGGACCGCGGTCTGGTCTTCGGTCCAAAGCCTTTGGAACCGAGATCCTTCGGTCCGGTCCAGGTTCCAGTGTCTGAAATCTCGAAGAACCGGGACCGGACCAATGGACCAAACTTAAATCATCATTTTCACTTTTCAGATTTGCATCTGCTCTTCCAGTTCTTTAGCTTCCTGTTTTCTGGATATGACTTTGGTTTTAGACTCCAGTATCGACAAAATCCAAGTGCTTCTTGATGGATTTTCCGGCAAAAATTATTATTGTTCACCCAGAACCTCAAAACTTCGCACTGTTTTCATCACCGTTTATTTCTCTAGTGCTCTTTTGAATCACTCTCTAAGAAGGATTAAGAGAAGTTTATCACCTGACATCACTCTTCTTGTTGATGAAGGCCACCATGGCTTCCGCCTCGATCAGGCCACCCTCAGTGCTCTCGTGAAGGAAAGGAATCTTCGAAAGCTTGGCGAAAATGGGGGATAGCGTCGGATTTGAAAACGGAGTAGGGCTCGATTTTGCTGCGAATATTAGGGTGGAAAATTTTATAAATTAACAATTTAAAAAATATATATATTAGGGTGGGAGGAACCGGGACCGGACCGGGACCGGACCGAATTTTTGGTCCGGTCCAAGTTCGGTCCAGGTTCCTCCCAGGGGCGGTTCTAGTCTTTGGAAAAAATTTCCCGAAGATTCGGTCCGGTTTCGGTCCGGGCTCGGGACCGGACCGAACCAGCCCGTGCCCACCCCTATCTCCCAAGATCGTCGGGATCAAAGGCATGGACCTCCATCCAATCTTGGAAGATCTCTCTAGTCTCTCTCTGGTATTCCATCATATCTCTAAGGTACTCCATAATGTCTGCTCGACCAGACGCCGCCTCTGATCGAACAGTCTGCACCTCCGTTCGAACAGACGCCACCTCTGTTCGAACCGCCTGCACCTCCGCTCGAACAGACTCTATCAGCGTCCTAATAGAAGCCATATCCGTGGGAGGCACGATCTGAGGGGGGAGTTTCCCTCGACGAGAGTGTTGCAGCACAGGAGGGGGCCGAACATTATTCCCCTCCGTCCACCTTCCGTCGACCTCATGCAGCCCCATCTTCACCAAATGCAGCCTGCCGAATGCATCCGCGGGCCGCTGTGGTATAGTCTGTGCCTCTCGCGGTAACTGAATCTGAAAATGCTCAATAATATTCTGAATCAAGACAATGTACGCGAGGTTCTTGGTCTGTGTGCGTGAGATCTCACTCATGTGACTCAGAATCACATAGCCGGGGTCGAAGAAGTTACCGCTATACAATTTCTCCATGACATAGAGACACATGTAGCTAACATGATCTCTATGTCCAACGCGCGGTAGAAGGGTGTGTGCTAGAAGGTTATGGATGACGCGAGATTTCACATTCATATCTTTCGCTCTTGGCTTCACAATATCCAAAATATCAGCGTTCCGATGAATCTGTCTGATGAACGCTGTTCCCTCCGTTGTGGCGAGCACGGGACATTTTTTCTGGGCATGGTAGTACTTTTCTGCCTCTTCTGCGTTAAAGCCAAGCACCTGATTCACAACCTGTGCCGTCACTTCATACTCTTCACCCATTATGTAGGTCTTTATAACTCCCGACCTCGCAGAAAATCTCATGTTGGCATAGAATAGGCGAACCATTTTTTCGCAGCTGACTCCTCGAATAATGTAGAGTCCTTGAAGTCCGATTCTGTCAAACATTTCTTTTATCTCTAAGGACTCCCATCCTGAAAATTTTTAATAACAAATGAATGAGACTAGTTCAATGAAATATTGTAGAAACAATTTGTAAGAATAATTGACTCAACCTGTAAAGTCCACCATCTTCGTCAACGACACCTTTCGGTGTACTATATCCAGCTGATATTGCTCTCGACAATGTTGACTGCGAAATTCCTTCGATTGTGAAGTCGATGAAGCTGGCTGTGACGAGCTGGGAGCGGAGGAGCTGGGCAGTGGCTATGAGGCCCTTGGAGGTGCCTGTGGAGCACGTGGATGTGACTCTGAGGCCCGTGAAACTGACTGTGGGGCCGGTAATTGTGGCTGTGAGGCCCGTGGAGGTCGAGGTGGCTATGAGGGCAGTGGAGATGGCCGTGACATCGTTGGCCGCTTCGATAGTCCACCTTGTGACGTCAAATCCTTCTTTCCTTTATAAGCAATTTTATCTGCCATTTTCGTAAAGTCTGCAAATTGGCAAGTTCCAAGATTAGGCACAATAACTCGAACCGTGGCGAAAATCAGAGCCTGGTGAAACTCGGCCTTCACAGCCTTAACCCGGACGGACTCAATATTGGTCTGTCCGTCCAGGTTAAGGCTATGATCACCCGGACGGACGGATTGAAATAGAGTCCGTCCGGGTAATTCTAAAAGGGCGATTTTAACCTTGGGCTCGGATTTTTGCGTTCTAAATGTAAAAATTTAAACTAAATCAATACAAAAGGAGTAAGATATTACCTGATGCGTTTGATAATCGCACAAAAAATTTGTAGAGCGTCGAGAGAAAACGAATTTCGGCCACTCTGAGTACCCGGCCTTGAACGATTATAATCGAGTACCCGGACGGACGGGAAAATATACCGTCCGTTTGGGAAATTTTTAAGTTAACCCGGACGGACGGTGATTTACAGAGTCCGAACGGGCTACGTGGCGACTACGTGGCAGATTTTGATTGAACGACAAACTGGGGACAGACGCTAATTGTTTCCGTCCGTCCGGGTTTGGGCCGAATTACGTCTGGACGGACTCAATCCACGTCCGTCCGTCCGGCGTAGTTATATTTGGCAGATTTTCAATACGTGATGGTTTGAATTGTTAAAAAATTTTGTTTGTGGTTGGATTCGGAAAACACACGTAGTTTGTGGTCATTTTTGGTAATTTCCCATTTGATTTTTAGGACGAAGTCATGCCATTTGAATGAATATCTAGAAATTGTGGCTTTGAAATGAAGAGAATAAGCAATAGAGATGCACAGAGAGAGTGAAGACCTTGGAAGAAACGAAGAAAAACTTTGTTCAATTCAGAGTGGAAATAGAGTAGTGGTGGAATGAAATCAAATGTGGACTCTCGTTGATAATTGTATTTGTAGTCTGTAGATTGAGATTTTTCTAAGAATAAGAGTAGTGGAAGTGTAGCTACAACGCCATGAAAATTTATTGGGCACTAGGGTGGAACCACGTCTGCAGAAATTATTTTTCGTCTTAATTGTTATCTTAACTTATTTTAATTAATTTGATTTACTCTAGTTCGCGCACATATTTGATATAAAATTTAATTAAATATCTGTTCCGAACTCAAAATTTAATCAGTTGGAAATCATATTATTCGAAATATAAAAGAGACTAGGAATTCTAAAGACTAAACCCAATAGATGTTATGTCGTTTAGGAGCAAGCCCTTGAAGAACTATATCACTAATTAAGCAATTATGATGAATAATGCAAATAATTAGGAATTATTATTCATTTAATTGTTAGATATAACAAATCTTCCAATTTGGACCGTTAACACTCCCATTAATTACGGGTTGAGCAGCGAGTTCCAAAGTTTAGATACTCTCGGGGAGTGGGGTTGGAAAGCTTGAAAAATGGCGCTGGAATCTGGAAGCCGACAAACCAAGACTCCACGGGCGAAACTAAGACAACACCAACTTCAAATTTCTCGATTTTTCCACCATCAAATTTTAATTTTTAATCTTTTTTTATTAATCAAATGCTATGAAACAAGTGGGTTTTCCGTTTTCATTTATTAAATCATTAGTATAAACAAATAGCTGACTCTTGTTTATGTTGAGTTTTGTTTTAGTTTTGTTCTGGGTTGACAATTTTTGTTGATATTTGGACTATCCTAATCGCACAGTTGGATTCTGATAACAGCTCTGCAACGCTAAGACTAGCTTCTTTCGTTGCAGATACAGTAGGCTTAGCAGTGAGGTCGATGGCTGTCAATGGCAGATTTTTCAGCTTTTACCACTTGGGTTTTGTAGATTGACGATGTAGTCGATTCTGATCTGGTTCCAATTTCTTCACCCTCTCCCCTTTTCCTGTCTGCGCTTTTGAGAATTCTGATACTAGCGATTTGGACCTTCAGCTCTTGCGTGTGGAGATGTAGAAAGGGAAAGGAGAGGGAAATAATAGAGCCGCTCTCCTGCTTCCTTCCTTACAGTGTCATCGTCGTTTTCCCTTCTCTGAGTAGTAACTTTCTGCCTCTGGCTAACGCTCCTTCTTGGTTTTTCTGGGAATATTTTTTGGATGCTTTTGCGTAATCGTCTTACAACTAATTGTACGTTACTGCAACTGACGTATTTGATTCTTTTCCGGTCTCCAAGAGCTCAATAATGGTGTTTGTGGCATTCGAATCGACGATGCAGAAATGGGTTCGAGCATTTTCGACATTCTTGCAGCATTTTCTGGAGGATATTAGGCTGTGATTTCTGTAAAATCTTGTAGAGTTGAGATTGTTTGCAGTTTGGTTGCAGAAGATTGGTCAGATTTGAAGGTGGGGTTGGATTTATTGAATATAAATGGAAAATACTGCGAAGACATCGACGGATTTAGCGATTACAGAGAAGAAGACGCATAAACCAGGTGGTTGTGTTGGCATTTTCTTCCAACTCTTCGATTGGAAACGGAGGTTGGCTCAGAACAAGTTATTTCCTAAGAAATTTCTTCCCCCAGGTCAGTCTGTTTCTTCATAAACAGCAGTCTTACTTGTTTCTCTCTCTAAATCTTGTTTCTCTCTCTTGACATCTTTCACCAGGCCGCGCAAAACAATGTTCTAAGCAGTTCAAAGCCATTGAAAAAATGCCCTCTTCAAAGCTTCAGCTGGTAAGTTTTTGGCTGTGTTTATTCAGCTTTCTTTGTTTGATTCCATATTCAGATTCTTTAAACTGGTCAATTTCCTTAGATTGCTGATGAAAATAGCGGGAGTTTTGTAAATCGAAAAAAGGACTCTACTCGGGCCGGTGTTAATTTAGTGAAAGAGCACGGAATGCGAGCTCCGACTTTGGTAGCTCGGCTAATGGGGCTGGATTCCATGCCATTAGTGAACAGAGATAAACCTAAGAAAGCTTCAGTTTCTGAATCTTGCAAAATAGGGTCTGAGAGGGAAGATAGAAATTTCGAGAAAGGAAGCCTGAAGATCGATTTGAGGCCTCCAAAACTTCGAAAGACTGACTATTCTGAGAAACGAGTGGTGACTCGATTTGGACCCGAGGCTCTGCCGTTCAAAAGTGTTTTGTCTCAGTCGAGGAAGAATCACCATCAACCGAAGCTTCATTCGCCGATAAACAGTCCTCGGTTTTCCTCCGGGAGAAGTGTTAAGAGAACCTCTCGGCTTATTGATGCTGCTTCTAGAATATTAGAGCCGGGATTGCTGGCTACAAATAGAGCAAAATGTGCTATTGCTTATTCGAATTCTCGAACTCATGCTTCGAGTGGAGGATTACCGACGGAGAGAAATGTGGTTTTACCACTGGATGAACACAATGCTGCCAACTCTTTTGTTGGGACTACATCTTGTGAAAGTTATGATAGCTTTCTGGGGGCTGGCCGAAGTTAAACAAAACACAGACCAGAAGCCTTTCATTTATCATTCATTGGATTCAAATTCTGGCAATTTGCTTCCTCCGGAGATGGCAAGGAGCAAAACGATGCCATCTCGAGACTTCATTTTTGAAAATAATGGCCAAAATAGCATCAATGTTAGCTTCGTCAGTGAGCCTGCCGTCGGAACACTGCATCTGGACCGGCAATATCGATGCCCTTCAGCTTCTTCTCATCCCCGGAAGCTTATGAAGCACGGATCATCTTCTTTTCCATTCAATTATGGGAATCAACCACAAAATCAATCATCACCTGGCCCGAAAATTTTTTCAGCAAGATCAGAAATAAGTAATCTTCATAGTGGAAGAGTCTCTCTATCTGCAAATGTTCGTGGTGGGGCCAAAGATTCAAATGCTTTTAACCGTGGTATGTGCAGTCGCAGCAGGCCAACGGTGCCAACGGAACTTGAAAATTCCAAATTTTATTTGGAGAAAACAGCAATGAATAGACGAGAAGAGCCTCGTCCACAGTTAAGAACTTCTGCACGTAAAAGAAGAATGATTGGTGCCAGTGGGTTCGCTGACAGTCAAATTGTCGTGGATTTAAATAATTCAAAGCAAAGGAATTTGGATTATGATAAATTGATTGATAGAAGATTGGGGCTTGATCCTTGCTCGACGAATCGTTCTTGTGTCGAAATTAAATTAAATGGTCAGGAAGAAGCCAAGGGAGTTTATGGAAAAAACATAGATGTCGTCTCTTTCGCATTCGGATCTCCGATGAGACCAACTGACCAGATTTCAGCAGCAATGGAGGGCGAAATCATGGATAATAGGAGAAGGGTGTCTTTTCAGAAACAATATGGTTTAAGAGAAGATGCCATTGGAGCTCTTCTCGGAACAAAAATTGATCGAATTGTCTTCCGGAGAAGATGATGAGTTGACAGCTGGTGCTTCGGCTAAAAGATCGGCCGCTATAATTCTTCAAGAATTAATAGCAGCCTCAACTGATGATTTTCCAAGATCTCATGATTGTTCTATTGCCAAATTGAATGCGGATTTCAATGTAAGATCCGAGCCTCCTTTTCGGATTTGAACACACATTTCTCAATTTGTTGCTCATAGGTTGAATCATTTAAATAGACGCATAATCTATTATGGCCTGACTGTCATTGTTAGAGATTATGGCAATTCAGTCAAAAGTAACACTGTTCCTTTTCTTATCAGGCTGATGCAGAGACAGAAATATCAATGAGGATGTCCAAAGACGGGAATCATTTCAGCCCCGGATCAGTTCTTGAAGCATCATTCTCCTCTGGTAGCATAGACGATGGATCCGGTACGAATTCGATATAAAGAAATGAAAAATTATGTCCAATAACTTGTCATAATCTGGTCTCGACAATGAAGTTTGAGTTTACCGTTTATAGTGATTATCTTAAAACTGCAGGATCAAGATTACCAGCCGACATTATGGATTACACCACTGATCGTTTACATCCGCTCGAAGCTGTCCTCTTCGATCCTGTGACTAACAAAATTGGAAGTCGAAGGTTGAATGAAATTATCGAAGATGTCTCTTTGATAATCAAAACCATTGGTCTGTCTGGTGTTAGACTAACTGGAAGCAAGCTTTCTCGTGCAAAGGAGGTTTTGTTATTTGCTGAACTGATGTTTGGAAACGACGCTCGACATTTTGTAGACGAAATAATCACTGGTCTTCTCGCGAGCCCTCTTTTTATCGATGGAAACAAAACTATTGCCACGAGGAAGGAGGGAAATGAGCAAAGGGGGTTTGTTTTTGACTGTTTGATTGAATTTATGGACTCCAAGTGCAGCCGACTCTACAACTCGGAATTTAATGCCTGGACGAGACTAGTTTCATGTCTACACGAAAGAACGATGATTGAAGATTTTGGAGATGAAGTCAGGGAATGGACGTCTTTTTTGGAGATGTGTTTAGATGAGATGATTGAGTTGGAGATGAGTCGATCGACGGGTAAATGGATGGATTTTAGCTGCGAAGGATTTGAAACCGGGGCTGATATCGAACAAGGCATTCTGCAACTTTTAGTGGAGGAAATTTTAGTTGACATGCGTATTCATCCTCTAAAACAAGTCTTGAAAAGAATGTGCTAATTTATAAGCTAATTTGGGCAATTTTTTGGATGGTAGATCAGATAAGGCTGTCTTTGTATTGTTTGTTTTTTGGAAGTATGAAATAGGTTAATATTCAAATTAGGGTAAAGTGTAATTTGGCTCCTACAACTAGGTGAAATGAGCAATTTACACCGTAAACTTAGATAATGGGCAATTTGGTCCCTACAATTAGGGTAACATGCAATATGACCCCTACCGTCACATTTTTCGTTAAAAAATCACGTTTTTTGCACGTGTTCTTTTTTTCTTCTTAAAATGTCCCTGCCCTCTTCTCTTCACCCTCGCTCTCTTAAAATTGGCCATGCCCTGTTTCGGCTTCGGAGTCAGAATCGAAGTCAGCTTCTTCGTCATGTTTTGGGTTCGAGGTTGAGTGCTCGGAGAGAGATGGTTTTGGCAGTGGCGGATGTGGGTAGTTGATGCGGCGGCGGTGGTGGTGATCCGCGAAGAACTGGTTTTGGCGCAGGTTTGATCCTCAACATCTTCTGCTGCTAGCTTTTCATCAACATCCTGAATTTCGGAGTCCTCAGAGCTGCTCTGTCTCTCGATATTTCATGGTGGTTCGTCGGATTAGGCTACTATTTTTACAGCGTCTACGGCTGCTGTTCTTTGACTTGGAATGGTTTTTCATTTGAAGCATTTTCTGGGCTTTGGGAATTCGTCAAACTCTCTGTTGCTTTTGGGTTTATGCTCTGGTAAATGTTCTTCAACCTTTCTTTTTCTTTGAATTTTTTTTTCTTAAAATTATTAACTTTGATAACGTGTACAAAAGAAAAGTCTTCACTGTCAAATTTCCTCGTCTGGTTCCCAAAATACATAAAGATGTAATTCATTTCTGACTGGTTTTTCAAGTGTAATGTTTGGACTAATTGCACTACTCGTCAATAAAATTACTAGAGCGGGACATGATTCGATTCGATTGGTTCAGATTTGGTTACCCATAATCTCTGTCTCTTGATGTTCTTCTCTTTCAAAAAAAAAAAAAAAAAAAAAAATACAGAGAAATGAAAATAACACAGTTCACATTCATGGATGTTATCCTCCTTTCAACCTAATTGCTCAATACCTGATATTTTAAGCTCTTTTCCTTTTATGGTTTGGAAAATAGAAATTAAAAAAATTGAGAAAATGGATTCACTATAAATTTGGGATGTTAAACATTTGATGTCCCCTTCTTTAACTTTAACATGTTGATAAACAAAAAGCTGTAAATTCATGGAAAATCAAGTGATATGAGCGTGAAAGAGGTTCAAAAATCAGTTTTTAAAATAATTTATTTTGGCTTTTTGACCTAATATTGTAGGGTCAATCTCGAAAGTAATGAAAGATCTCACTCCAATCTGTACAAACGACTTTCATCGAATATGACTTGCCACATAATTTTATATGTATCTATGAGATCGAATATAAATTATGTTTACTCACTTTATACGTATCTCACTAAAAGAATTTGATGCACCAAACTCCAACAGAATTGATGAGTAAATTATAAAATTATGTGACTAATTTTGGCTATACAACATGAGATTATTTAGTTCTATATTAATTCATGTACCTTTGAGACCAACGCTCTCATCCACTTAAGCAATGAGTGACCACTTAGATCATGCATGGAAAACCTGGCATGGCCTTTAACACAGTTTTTAGCTCAATTTACTTTGTCCGATCTCCTTTCTCACTTTGTTTGCAACTGCCAACTCTTTCAGTCGAAGAGATGTCTGAAAATCTCAAATTTCGGAGTAGAACGTCGAAGCTTGCAAGAGAATTTCGGGGTTCGTCAAGTTCGAGATCCATTACGCTTTGGCTACTCTCGCGCCCACGATTTCGTTTCCATGCACTTTGCAACTCCTCAACAGCAGGCTCAAATTCACAGAATCGCCATTTTCTGGTGTCTGTTGAAGCAATTCCTCGGCTTCTTCCAAAAAAAAAAAGGCTCGTCCTAGAAGATCGATCATGGATGAACAATGCTGCCGATTGGGACAGATTTTGTAATGATTTTTCGTCAATTCGAACAAAAATCATCCTTCTTCGACCAGCCCGGAATGGTTGCTGTGATGACCCAAATGTGCACGTATGAGTACGACTGCGGGGCAAACCTCAGGTTGCGGGGCAAACCTCGGGACCTAAGCCGAGTCTAGGCGATTCCCGGACTCGAGTATAGGTAAATCCCGGGTCGTAAAAAGAGGGTCATCACAATCCCACATCGCTTGGGGAAGGTATGTGGAAATGAAACATATATAAATAGACCCTCCCAAGATAGTAAGACGCGTTTTGGAGTACAATTGACAACGGATCCCATAAGAACTCCGAAGTTAAAAGTGCTTCGGCGAGAGTAGTACCAGGTTGGGTGACCGACTGGGAAGTCCTCGCCAAACAAAGCCGTGAGGGGAGGATATTGGGCTACGGCCCAATCCCAGAGCGGACAATATCTTGCTGGAAAAATGGGTCGTTACAAATGGTATCAGAGCCTGTACCCAACCGGAAATGTGGCCAACGAGGACGTTGGGCCCCCGGGGGGGTGATTGTGATGACCCGAATGTGCAAGTATGTATACGATGGCTGCACGAACCGGAATCCGGATGGCGGTACGTCCGCGTAGGCGAACAGGAAGGTGCAGGGTCGTAAACCCAGAGCGGACAATATCTTGCTAGGAAAAAGGGTCGTTACAAATGGTATCAGAGCCTGTACCCAACCGGAAATGTGGCCAACGAGGACGTTGGGCCCCCGAGGGGGGGTGATTGTGATGACCCAAATGTGCACGTATGAGTACGACTGCGGGGCAAATCTCGGGTTGCGGGGCAAACCTCGGACCTAAGCCGAGTCTAGGCGAATCCCGGACTCGAGTATAGGTAAATCCCGGGTCGTAAAAAGGGGGTCGTCACAATCCCACATCGCTTGGGGAAGTATGTGGAAATGAAACATATGTAAAGAGACCCTCCCAAGATAGTAAGACGCATTTTGGAGCACAATTGACAACGGATCCCATAAGAACTCCGAAGTTAAAAGTGCTTCGACGAGAGTAGTACCAGGTTGGGTGACCGACTGGGAAGTCCTCGCCAAACAAAGCCGTGAGGGGAGGATATTGGGCTACGGCCCAATCCCCAGAGCGGACAATATCTTGCTGGGAAAAGGGGTCGTTACAAATGGTATCAGAGCCTGTACCCAACCGGAAATGTGGCCAACGAGGACGTTGGGCCCCCGAGGGGGGGTGATTGTGATGACCCAAATGTGCACGTATGAGTACGACTGCGGGGCAAACCTCGGACCTAAGCCGAGTCTAGGCGAATCCCGGACTCGAGTATAGGTAAATCCCGGGTCGTAAAAAGGGGGTCGTCACAATCCCACATCGCTTGGGGAAGTATGTGGAAATGAAACATATGTAAAGAGACCCTCCCAAGATAGTAAGACGCATTTTGGAGCACAATTGACAACGGATCCCATAAGAACTCCGAAGTTAAAAGTGCTTCGACGAGAGTAGTACCAGGTTGGGTGACCTTCCGGGAAGTTCTCGCCAAACAAAGCCGTGAGGGGAGGATATTGGGCTGCGGCCCAATCCCCAGAGCGGACAATATCTTGCTAGGAAAAAGGGTCGTTACAAATGGTATCAGAGCCTGTACCCAACCGGAATGTGCAAGTATGTATACGATGGCTGCACGAACCGGAATCCGGATGGCGGTACGTCCGCGTAGGCGAACAGGAAGGTGACAGGTCGTAAAAAGGGGGTCGTCACAATCCCACATCACTTGGGGAAATATGTGGAAATGAAACATATGTAAGAGATCCCTTCAAACATAGCAAGACGCGTTTTGGAGCACAATTGGCAACGGATCCCATAAGAACTCCGAAGTTAAAAATGCTTCAGCGAGACCAATTCCAGGTTGAGTGACCTTCCGGGAAGTTCTCGCCAAACAAAGCCATGAGGGGAGGATATTGGGCTGCGGCCCAATCCCCAGAGCGGACAATATCTTGCTAGGAAAAAGGGTCGTTACAAATGGTCAGAGCCTGTACCTAACCGGAAATGTGGCCAACGAGGACGTTGGGCCCCCGAGGGGGGGTGATTGTGATGACCCAAATGTGCACGTATGAGTACTGACTGTGGGGCAAATCTCGAGTTGCGGGGCAAACCTCGGGACCTAAACCGAGTCTAGGCGAATCCCGGACTCGAGTATAGGCAAATCCCGGGTCGTAAAAAGGGGGTCATCACAATCCCACATCGCTTGGGGAAGTATGTGGAAATGAAACATATGTAAAGAGACCCTCCCAAGATAGTAAGACGCATTTTGGAGCACAATTGACAACGGATCACATAAGAACTCCGAAGTTAAAAGTGCTTCGACGAGAGTAGTACCAGGTTGGGTGACCGACTGGGAAGTCCTCGCCAAACAAAGCCGTGAGGGGAGGATATTGGGCTACGGCCTAATCCCCAAAGCAGACAATATCTTGCTGGAAAAAGGGGTCGTTACAGTTGCACCCCTTCAATGCGCATAAGAATCTAAACAAATCAAACATCACTTCCTCTATTCTGCTGCAAAAGAACAAATGAGGTTCGATAAATCCAAAATCTCATCTCACCGATAGACAACATAAACATTCCGCACAACATAATAAATAATCAAAACTCGTAAGGTCACACACATACGAAGTGATCAAAGAGGCTTAAAGCCCTAGAGAAAACAGGAAAACCGCAGATAAAAATTTGGCAGAAAGAAGAAATACAAATCAGAAATCGAATCAAGTTTGGGTTTCAACCCTTCGCAACTTCGGTCGACACTTCAACCGACTGGTCGACACTTCTCAGACTTAACGCCCTTGGGGTCGACACCTGTACACTCGGGTCGACACCCCGTGGCCTCTGTTTTCAATTTGCACAAAGAATGGTTGACACCCACACTCTCGGGTCGACCCCTCTGCAAAACACCAGTTCGACAAAATTCAATAATTTTAGAAAAAATTCAGAGAAAAAGAAAGGTTGAAGAACATTTACCAGAGCATAAACCCAGAAGCAACAGAGAGTTTGACGAATTCCCAAAGCCCAGAAAATGCTTCAAATGAAAAACCATTCCAAGTCAAAGAACAGCAGCCGCAGACGCTGTAAAAATAGTAGCCTAATCCGACGAACCACCATGAAATATCGAGAGAGAGAGAGCAGCTCCGAGGACTCCGAAATTCAGGACGTTGATGAAAAGCCAGCAGCATAAGATGTTGAGGATCAAACTGGCGCCAAAACCAGTTCTTCGCGGATCACCACCACCGTCGCCGCATCAACTACCCACATCCGCCACCGCCAAAACCAGCTCTCTCCGAGCACTCAACCTCGAACACAGAAGATGACGAAGAAGCTGACTTCGATTCTGACTCCGAAGTCGAAACAGTGCATGGCCAATTTTAAGAGAGCGAGGGTGAAGAGAAGAGGGCAGGGGCATTTTAGGAAGAAAAAATGAATACTTGTAAAAAACGTAATATTTTAACGAAAAATGTGACGGTAGGGGCCATATTGCACTTTACCCTAGTTGTAGGGGCCAAATTGCCCATTATTCAAGTTTACGGTGTAAATTGCCAATTTCACCTAGTTGTAGGGGCCAAATTGTACTTTACCCTTCAAATTAACCCCACCGGTGCTTACCAAAATGAACTTTAAAATAATTTTGTAAAAAATATTTTTCCTCAAAACATGAGAAATGTAACAAAATAACCTTTGGCGGGTTCCTGGTTTCAGAGAACGGCGCTATGATCTTCGTGGTAACCAAGGATAGGGGGCCGTTCTACGGCCTCCCGGTCTCGGAGAACGGAGGGTGATGACCTGCTACACGGGCCTCCCATTCTTCACTTTATAAATTAAATTTAAATAAATTGACATTGACTACTTAAAAAAACATATCAAACGATATCAGATTTGTTTAAAAATTTTTTACCACATGTTAAGCATATCATGAAAAGGTAATTTGAAAAATTTCATGATTTTTTAACTATTGTACAATTTATTATAATTTTTTACGCTTATTTTATAAAATAATTTATTAAAATTACGTATTTCATCTAAAAATTATGAAAATTCCACAATAGTCTCTCCTTTTAGTCCTAGATAGAGCTGCAAAATTGCTAGTAGAAACAAGCTCTCATATATTAATCTATAGTTTCATAGTTAAGACTATCTATTCGATCTTTTACGGAAGTTTAAAAATAAATGCATAGTAGTTTCTTTTTGCTAGCCATTTTGCAGCTCTAACAAATAGTACAATGATAGTCTATTATGAAAGTTTCATAATTTGAGGTGAAATACGTCATTTTAATTAATTATTTTATAAAAAAATGTAAAAAGTTATAATAAATCGTACAAGTTTTAAAAAATCACGAAATTTTTTAGATTATCTTCCCATGATATGCTAAATATGTGGTAAAAATTTCAAGTAAGTCTGATATTGTTCGATATGTTTTTTTAGGTTAATTTATAAAGTTGAGAATGAAAGCGGTGTGAGGTGGGGGGTGGGGGGTTACCACCCCCGGTTCTTTAAGGCCGGGGGACCATTCTTGGAGAATGAGGGGTGGTGACCCCCACACCGGTTCTCCGATCTCACTTGAACAAGAGTCATTTTTCGAGAGCGAGGATGTGACAAAAAGTTGTTTAGTTAGATTTTTCATATTTTGAAAATAAGTTTGTTTGCAAGTAAATCAAAATACCTATATTGAGTTACAATAATCATTACATATGAAAAATATAATACATTAAACAAATTTTATCGGTATATAAGCCGTTTTGCTAACTACCCAAGATATAAGAGAAATTTTCCTCAAAATAATAGATTAGATTCTCAATCTCATTCGGTTTATCATATTTTTTTAATGATAATTAGGAGAACCAGTTAGAATAATTTTTATTAAATATAAATAGTATTTTTCTCGTTTCATTTTATTTATTCAATAATATTAAATTTGTGACAGATCGAAAATGTTACTTGATTGATTAAAGGAGAGACTTAATAGTTTCACCTGCCACATGCTGAGCTTGTAGGAGCTGAGAGAACATATAGAGTGACAATCCAGCACTGCCCCACGTGTGCATGCAAACGACACCCTGAAATCTAATCCTAAATCTCCCGCGGCCGCGGGTATCCTGCATCAATTTTATTTATTGGGAAATATTCATAAACGCTTTTGTTCAGCGAGAAATCAGTTTCGATTAGAATCCATTAGACAGGAATTAAAGCGAGGCTGGCCGAGGACAAGCTCAAAATTTTCTTGTATTAAAAGTAGAGTTGAAATTGGTAGATTATTTTTGCTCTTGGTAAACAAAGAGTCATTTCTTTTTCTTTCGTTTCCGTAGCTGCGGATTCTTCAAAGCGTTTCGACAAAGCCCCATTTCAGATTCGTCAACTAGACAATGAACGAGAGTCGCGAAGAAATTTAAAAGAGTGCGAGAGAAAGAGAGCAGAAGAGATTGATCGGCTATTGGGTTTCAGAGTTAATTTATTGTTCTCTCCTCTGAATCTCTTTCTGTTTCTGCTTCTATTAGCCATCGATTTCCTATGTTATAAATCAATTAGATCTTTACCCAGATTGAGTTCATTTTAAAATTTCCACACAATGATTTTTGATCTCTTTTGGTGATTGCCCATTGTTAAACCAGCTATCTTAGACCGGGTTCACTAACTCGGTCTCATCCAGACGGTCTAAATTTCTGTTATCATTATGTAGATCCTTCTCTCTCTGTGTAATCTTCTCCTCCCCATTGTCGTGTCATTGTCGTATTCAGGTGTAAACGTTATATTACTCACTGTCTTGCTGTTGTAATCAAAAGAGTAAGCAATATACAAAGTTTTCAGAACAATTTCCTTTTTTCATGGTATCAGAGCCATTAACGGCTCCTACCCCTTCTCGGTTCTCTACTCTTTATTCTTTTCCTTTCCTAAACAATTACTTCCTCACAGAGTACGACGGATATCCTTTCATCGTCTTCTTCTCACCCACCCTCCCTTCCTCATCTTCATTCTGTCAATCAGCCCCTCACTATTAAACTTGATGATTCTAACTTTCTGATTTGGAAAAATCAAATAAACATTGTTATTGCCAATGGTCTTGACGATATTCTCACTGGCTTTCGTTCCCGTCCTCCTCAATTTGACGATTCGCATTCATCGGTCATCAACCCAGATTTTATTTCCTGGCAACGATACAATCATCTTATCATGAGTTGGATTTATCGTCCATGAACATTTACTAGGGCAACTAATCGAATATTCCTCAGCTTATGAAATATGGGAAGCACTTGGGCAACTCCTCTCTGCCGCTTCCTTTGCTCGAATTTCTGAGCTTCGTAACAGTTTACAAGGATTTTGCAAGGATGGTCTCAGTGCTATGATCTATGTCCAGAAATTTCGTGGTCTCTGCAACACATTAACAGCTATCGGGGAACCTGTAAACTCCAAGGATCAGGTTATGTATTTTTTAAATGGCTTGGGTGCAGAGTACAATGTCTTCGTTACTTGTAACACCCGGCATTTTTGACCTGGAAATTATCCCTCGAATTATCGAATGTGATTAGGTTTATATTAATATAATGAATGTTTTGGTGGAATTTGTTGGAATGTTTAGTGGAAAACTAAACTAAAGAGTAACCAAAACAAATCATTTAGTTAGAAACCAATGGATGAGCAGTTTAGGTAGGAATTAAGGTAGGTGGGAGGAAGCCAATGGATAAAAGCCAAGTGTCCAAACTTGTTGAGGAAGCCATACAACCTCTCTTCCTCTCTTCTCTTCCCTCTTACGTGAAACACTTCTCATCTTTCATTCTCTTCTTTGCTTTCTCTCTTCCAGACAACGTGTGACGATTCCCAAATTTCGTCTTCTCCTGTTTTTCACCATTTTCCCGTTGAAGGTAACCTTCTACGTTATTAGCAAGTTTAAGTTAGTTATTTGTTAAGTGTTGTTGAAGTTTTAGGGTTAATGGATCGTTTACGCATAATATAGGTTTGAGACTCACCGAGATGTTCAAGACTTGCAACTCACGGACAGCAGGTAAGTTCATACGTATAGGTTCGGCCCTACAATACGGAGGTACTAGGTTTTATGTTGTCGGGATTGCTGTTGGCTAGTTAAACCGTAGGTTATGTTTTAGGTTAACTGTGTTTTGCTATATGTTCTGCTTCAATATCCTGTCACCTGTTTATGTGATGTTAAGCACTGTATATGTTCATGTATATACGTTTTTCCTGAAAGTCATGCAAATGTTTTATGCACACGGTTTGAAGTTAAGAAAGATAAAATCTTTAATGTAATGTACGGTTAAGTGTGGGACGGGGACTGGCATCCTATTATCCCTGTTAAGTACCTGTCGTGTACTCCTGTTGCGCCAGTTTCTCTATAAGCCCCACTTATACCTTCATGTCCAGTGAAACGTAATGTAATGTAACGTAATGTTCATGTATTTGAAAATGTTCATGCACAGCATATGCATCACTGCATTGTATGTTCTTACTGAACTCTAGGCTCATAGTTGAACTCCCTGTTGTAGGTACGGACCCCGTAGATGAGGATTTTGTGCCTCAGGCCGACGAATAGGTGGTTGGTGGCACGAGCTTTCGGGGGTGGTTGCGGCAGCCAGACATATTTCTGACCCGAGAGTGAAGTTCTTTTTAAATGAATGTCATGTCTGTATAGTCTATGTGGGAATTCTGTTGGGATTTTGATAATGTATAGGTTTTGGTGTAACGACCCCTTTTCCCAGCAAGATATTGTCCGCTCTGGGGATTGGGCCGCAGCCCAATATCCTCCCCTCACGGCTTTGTTTGGCGAGAACTTCCCGGAAGGTCACCCAACCTGGGATTGCTCTCGCCGAAGCACTTTTAACTTCGGAGTTCTTATGGGATCTGTTGCCAATTGTGCTCCAAAACGCGTCTTACTATCTTGAGAGGGTCTCCTTACATATGTTTCATTTCCACATACTTCCCCAAGCGATGTGGGATTGTGACAACCCCCTTTTTACGACCCGGGATTCGCCTATACTCGAGTCCGGGATTCGCCTACACTCGGCTTAGGTCCCGAGGTTTGCTCCGCGACCCGAGGTTTGCCCCGCAACTCGAGGTTTGCCCTGCAGTCGTCCTCATACGTTCACATTTGGGTCATCACAATCACCCCCCCTCGGGGGCCCAACGTCCTCGTTGGCCACATTTCCGGTTGGGTACAGGCTCTGATACCATTTGTAACGACTCATTTTCCCAGCAAGATATTGTCCGCTCTGGGGATTGGGCCGCAGCCCAATATCCTCCCCTCACGGCTTTGTTTGGCGAGAACTTCCCGGAAGGTCACCCAACCTGGGATTGCTCTCGCCGAAGCACTTTTAACTTCGGAGTTCTTATGGGATCCGTTGCCAATTGTGCTCCAAAACTCATCTTACTATCTTGGGAGGGTCTCCTTACATATGTTTCATTTCCACATACTTCCCCAAGCGATGTGAGATTGTGACAACCCACTCTTTACGACCCAGGATTCGCCTATACTCGAGTCTGGGATTCGCCTACACTCGGCTTAGGTTCCGAGGTTTTCCCCGCAACCCGAGGTTTGCCCCGTAGTCGTCCTCATACGTTCACATTTGGGTCATCACATTTGGTGTTTAAGTTTTTAAACCTCTGTATTTGACAGTTGTATATATGTTCTGAAACATTTTGGAACCGTTCAGAGTTTTTCCTTCTAGGTTGTGCATGGATTGTCTCAAGTCTTTGAGCTATCCATGCAGTTTGATTTCCTGAATTCTGTCATGTTTTCCATCTTCTGTCGTGTTTTCTAGCATGTTTTAAAACTGTGTTTTGAATCGGGTTTTGGGGTTTTGATGCTTTTGTGTCAAAAGATGTAAGTTGTCAAATAGAGAGGTAGCCGATCGATCGCCTGGGGTAACCGATCGATCAGCGGAGTATATGTTCATGTTTTTCAAGTCTTCAAGTTTTTTAAAAGAAAACAGTTGTCCACGCCCTCTGTAAAAGAGTTGTTCATTTTGTTCTGTAAACAGTCATCCACGCCTTCTGTAAAACAGTCGTCCACGCTTTTTGTAAAAGAGGTGTTCATTTTGTTCAGTAAAACAGTCGTCCAAGCTGTTCTTTAAAACAGTCGTCCACGCTGCCCTTTGAAAATAATCGTCCACGCTGTTCCTTAAAACAGTAGTCCAGTTCTGCAATTGTCCACAGTACTCGCCCGTCGAGTAATTGTTTCAAGTATTTGGCTAAGTGTTAGTTGTTCATTCTATCTTTCAATTCTGTCGTCCATTCTATCGTCTATTTTAAACGTCCAAAGTCCATTCTGCCTTTTATTTCAAATGTCCACGGACTCCTGTTGTCTACTGTTTTTGTCTTTTATTTCAAACGTCCATGGACTTCTGTTGTCTACTGTTTTTGTCTTTTATTTCAAACGTCCACAGACTTCTATTCCGTCTTTGATTTTAAATGTCCACAGCTTCTGTTTGTCCACAGATTCTGTCTTTGATTTTAAACGTCCACGACTTCTGTTTGTCCACAGATTCCGTCTTTGATTTTAAACGTCCACGGCTTCTGTTTGTACACAGATTCTGTCTTTGATTTTAAACGTCCACGACTTCTGTTTGTCCACAGATTCTGTCTTTGATTTTAAACGTCCACGACTTCTGTTTGTCCACAGATTCCGTCTTTGATTTTAAACGTCCACGACTTCTGTTTGTCCACAGATTCCGTCTTTGATTTTAAACGTCCACGACTTCTGTTTGTCCACAGATTCTGTCTTTGATTTTAAACGTCCACGACTTCTGTTTGTCCACAGATTCTGTCTTTGATTTTAAACGTCCACGACTTCTGTTTGTCCACAGATTCTGTCTTTGATTTTAAACGTCCACGACTTCTGTTTGTCCACAGATTCTGTCTTTGATTTTAAACGTCCAAAGTCCATTCTGCCTTTTATTTCAAACGTCCACGACTTCTGTTGTCTACTGTTTTTGTCTTTTATTTCAAACGTCCATGGACTTCTGTTGTCTACTGTTTTTGTCTTTTATTTCAAACGTCCACGACTTCTGTTTGTCCACAGATTCTGTCTTTGATTTTAAACGTCCACGACTTCTGTTTGTCCACAGATTCTGTCTTTGATTTTAAACGTCCACGACTTCTGTTTGTCCACAGATTCCGTCTTTGATTTTAAACGTCCACGACTTCTGTTTGTCCACAGATTCTGTCTTTGATTTTAAACGTCCACGACTTCTGTTTGTCCACAGATTCCGTCTTTGATTTTAAACGTCCACGACTTCTGTTTGTCCACAGATTCTGTCTTTGATTTTAAACGTCCACGACTTCTGTTTGTCCACAGATTCTGTCTTTGATTTTAAACGTCCACGACTTCTGTTTGTCCACAGATTCTGTCTTTGATTTTAAACGTCCACGACTTCTGTTTGTCCACAGATTCTGTCACCACAATAAGTCTTCCATGGCATAACTTCCAGTTTCTGTTTTACCCATTTTATTAAGTCTTCCACTGTATATCTGTCGTCCATTCTGCCTTCCAGTTTCTGTCGTCCATTTCTGTTTGTTTCTCCCTTCTCTCGTCCAGAGTACTCATCCGAGTTTTTAATATCCCTGTCTTCCTATTTTTCCTCTGCCATATATTTCTGTAATCTAATTTCGATATGTCTTCGCCTTCTGTCTCATTGTTTTTCTTCTGCTATTTATTTCTGAAGTCTGACTTCTAATATGTTTTCCAGTCTAAATTTCCAGAGAAGGTTTTCCCTGCCTTTTGTCTTCCTGGTTTTCTTCTGCCATTTATAACTGTCATCCAGATTTTTTATATGTCTTTCTGTTTTCTTCTGTTATTCACTTTAGTCTTCCAGTCTTCAATTCCAGAGAAGGCTTTCTATGTGTTTATGTCTTATATCTTCCAACTTCTGTTTCTTAAACATCATGTCTGCCGATTTCCTGTCTTCCAATTTTATATCTTCTAACTTATGTTTTTCCCGAATGTTAAGACTTCCGATGTCTTTTCTTCCAAAGTTGAAGTCTTTCATTTTATGTCATCCGAAATTGTGCCTTCAATTTTATGTCTTATCATATTAAATGTTCCAGAGTTTTAGAAAGTCGAAAAATTTCCCGTCCAAAATGTGAAAGTCAAACTCAACGTTAGGTTGAGTGTCGTGGCGGCCCTAGGTGGTTTGGGGTCGTTACATTACTTCTGTTTCCACACTTCCTACTCAACCATCTATTGAAGAACTTAACAGTCTGCTATTGAGCTATGAAGCTCATCTCGATAACCAGAATGCGGTTACCGCGTTGAGCCCTTTTCAAGCTCATTACACCACTGCCTCAAGTAACAAATCCAGACCAAAGTTTCCCTCACCCCCTGGCCCTCATTCCAATTTTTCAGACAGACCACCAGGTCCCTGACCTCTTTCCTTCAACTCCCCTCTGCTTCCCTCTCCTCCTTTTCGTCCCCCTCCCTCTTTCATTCCTCAAAATCGATCACAGTCCTGTCCACCAAATCGCCATCGTTGTCAAATTTGTCTCAAACTTGGTCATAGCGCTAATGTTTGCTATCATCGAACTAATCTCCAATATCAGCCTACCTCGTTTCCACTGCGAAACTTCTCTGCTATCCTTCCCACTCCCAATCTTTATTCAGTCACCGATGCGCAGTCTCTTGATGCTAACTGGTATTTGGACTCAGGGGCCTCGCATCATTTCACTCCTGACCTAAACTTGCTGGATTCCGCAACGCCATACTCCGATGATGCTCAGATCACAGTCGGCAATGGTATGGTCTCTCCTATTTCTCATGTTGGTCAAGCTTTATTTCTTGCTTCTTTCTCCCCTTTATTCTTACATACTATTTATCATTCTCCTTCTATTTAGAAGAATCTCCTCAGTGTCTCCAGATTATGTCTTGATAACAGGGCGTATATTGAATTTCATCCTTCTTTTTTTGTTGTCAAGGATCAACTAACTCATCAAATCCGTCTCTAGGGAACCTCTCTAGGGAATCCGTCTCTAGGGAATCCGTCTCTAGGGAATCCGTCTCTAGGGAATCCGTCTCTAGGGAATCCGTCTCTAGGGAATCCGTCTCTAGGGAATCCGTCTCTAGGGAATCCGTCTCTAGGGAATCCGTCTCTAGGGAATCCGTCTCTAGGGAATCCGTCTCTAGGGAATCCGTCTCTAGGGAATCCGTCTCTAGGGAATCCGTCTCTAGGGAATCCGTCTCTAGGGAATCCGTCTCTAGGGAATCCGTCTCTAGGGAATCCGTCTCTAGGGAATCCGTCTCTAGGGAATCCGTCTCTAGGGAATCCGTCTCTAGGGAATCCGTCTCTAGGGAATCCGTCTCTAGGGAATCCGTCTCTAGGGAATCCGTCTCTAGGGAATCCGTCTCTAGGGAATCCGTCTCTAGGGAATCCGTCTCTAGGGAATCCGTCTCTAGGGAATCCGTCTCTAGGGAATCCGTCTCTAGGGAATCCGTCTCTAGGGAATCCGTCTCTAGGGACAACAGTCCTGTCCACCAAATCGCCATCGTTGTCAAATTTGTCTCAAACTTGGTCATAGCGCTAATGTTTGCTATCATCGAACTACTCTCCTCCAATATCAGCCTACCTCGTTTCCACTGCGAAACTTCTCTGCTATCCTTCCCACTCCCAATCTTTATTCAGTCACCGATGCGCAAGTCTCTTGATGCTAACTGGTATTTGGACTCAGGGGCCTCGCATCATTTCACTCCTGACCTAAACTTGCTGGATTCCGCAACGCCATACTCCGATGATGCTCAGATCACAGTCGGCAATGGTATGGTCTCTCCTATTTCTCATGTTGGTCAAGCTTTATTTCTTGCTTCTTTCTCCCCTTTATTCTTACATACTATTTATCATTCTCCTTCTATTTAGAAGAATCTCCTCAGTGTCTCCAGATTATGTCTTGATAACAGGGAATCCGTCTCTAGGGAATCCTTGATAATGGACTTTATTGGGTGTGTCTCCCTCCAGCTCAGTCCTCGTCTACTCAGCTTTTCTCTGTCTCCAGCAATCCATCCAATCTCTGGCATTTTCGGTTAGGGCACCCTGCATCAGCTGTTGTTTAAGCCACTTTGTCTCGGTTTAATATTTCTTCTAAATGTTTTGATTTTTGTTCCTCTTTTCAACTTGCTAAATCCCATAGACTTCCTTTTTCACTGTCTTTATCAAAAGCCTCTGCTATGTTTGATTTAATTCATACTGATTTATGGGGACCTTCTCCTGTTACGTCTATTACGGGTGCTAAATATTTCATAATTTTCATTGATGATTTTTTGCAATTTACTTGGATTTACTTTTTAAATTCTAAAGATGAAGCCTATGCCACTTTTCTTACCTTTCACAAATTAATTCACACTCAGTTCAACTGTATTATTAAATGTGTCCGTTCTGATTGGGGGGGGGGGGGGGGAGAATTTAGATCTTTGTCTAAATTCTTCTCTACCCATGGCATTATCCATGAGGTCTCCTGTCCCTACACTCCTCAACAGAATGGTCGGGTTGAACGAAAAATAGGCATATTGTTGAAATGGGCTTAACTCTTATGACCCACTCTTTTATGCCATTACAATATTGGTCTTTTGCCTTTAGTACGGCCGTCTATTTAATTAATCGTCTTCCCTTGAAAGTATTATCTGATCAATCTCATTTTCACACTTTATATCAGAAACAACCATCTTATACTCATCTTCGTACTTTTGGGTGTCAGTGCTTTCCTTTTTTACGTCCTTACAAATCTCATAAACTTGAGTTTCGGTTTAGCCCATGCACTCTTCTTGGTTATAGTAGCAGCCACAAAGGGTACATTTGTCTTCATCCTCATACTGGTCGTCTCTACATTTCACGTCATGTTGTGTTTAATGAACTTATTTTCTCGTTTAAAATCATTTCCTCTCCAATTATCAAATCTAATTCCCCACCTGTAATCTCTTCTCTACCCTTCTCTCCCGCTTCTACTTTACAGAATCCTTCCCGCGGCCAGTCTCTGTCTTCATTCTCTCAGCCTTCTAGCAACTCTTCTTCCTCCTCTTCTTCCCCCCTTCTCCTCCCGGCTGCTTCCTCTTCCGTCTATCCCGTGCATTCTCTTGCTCCTTTGACTGTGAATGAGCATCCAATGGTTACTCGGTCCAAATCTGGCATTTTTAAACCTAAGGTATTTTTCAGTATTTCTGGCGATATTCTCAGTGAACCCTCTTCTTATAGTGAGGCCTCTGTTCATCTTGAGTGGCGCACTGCGATGGATACGAAGTTTCGCGCTTTTCACTCTCAAGGCACCTAGTCTCTTGTTCCGAAGCCTGCCAATTCTCGGGTTATTGGCTTAAAATGGGTTTACAGGATTAAGCTTCATCTAGATAGCTCGATTGATTGTTTCAAAGCTCGCCTGGTCGCCAAGGGTTTTCAACAGACGATGGGTCTTGATTTTCATGAAACCTTCAGTCCTGCCATCAAACCGGCCACCATTTGTCTCCTTCTGAGTATTGCTGTTTCTCGACAATGGCAGATTAAACAGCTAGATGTTCAAAATGCGTTTCTTCATGGCGATCTTCTCGAAGACGTTTACATGGCTCAACCTCAGGGCTTTACTGATCTTGCCCATCCTGATTATGTTTGTAAACTTCAGCGTTCGATTCATGGCCTTAAACAGTCTCCCCGGGCATGGTTTATTAAACTGAGTATGACACTGCTTCATTTAGGTTTCAAAGCTTCTAAAGCAGACACCTCCTTGTTCATTTATCACTATGCATCAGATATTATGGTTGTTTTGGTTTACGTTGATTACATTATTGTCACTGGCTCCTCTTCCAGTCTTGTCTCTGCTTTAATCAGTCATCTATCTCAACATTTTGCTGTCAAGGATCTCGGCCTGCTTCATTTTTTCTTAGGTATCGAGGTTCATCGTGTAACACTCGGGATTTTTCCTCTAATGTGAGTTGCCGTATATTGGAATATGTTGTGGAAGCTTAACAATGGTCCTAGACTTATCCTAAGTATTGAAAGTTAGAAAGTGGAAATTTGTAGTGAAACCTAAAATATTTAGGTAGTGTATTGGTGTAAGTGATGTTTTAACTTAATACAATGTAAAGTATTGTAAAAAAAAAAATGGAAGAAGAGGATGTCTTCCACGTTGGTGATGTGAATGAAAAAAACAAGGAGAGGTTATTTTGCAAACTAAGTAAATAGATATAATTAATAAACAAAAAGTTAGAGTGATGCATGGCTTTGGGAAAATGAAAAGAGAAGGAATAAGGATAAGTTTGAAAAGTCAATAAATGAAAACTTAATAGCAAATAACGTTGAAAATAAAAAGGAGTGATTTGAAACACTAGGGATGAAGACATGAGAAGTCAAATTAACAAAAAGTAAATTGAAGTTTGAAGAAGTCAACCTTGGGCAAACCAAACACTTCCACGTTGAAAGCAAGTGAAGGGCACTTTTGGAATAAAAATTTCTTTTGGAGTAGGTGGATAATGCTTATCACTTGTGAAAATATTTTCATTCTTGGTTATCTTCCTCCCCACGACAGAGCTCCCTCTCCTTGCTGCAGAATTCTTCCTTCCACCAAAAAGCCCTCTTTCTCCTTTAAGAACTCAAGGTAAGATTGATAATTTCTTATGGTTGATGATTGTGATGAGTTCTATGCTTATGAAGGGTAATTTGGTGGAGTTTACTTCATGATTTGATGAACCCTAGAAGAATGAACGAAATAGGTTTTTGTTCCTTCATTCTTGACTTATTTAATGCTTCTTGATTTATTTAATGCTTAAATTGGTTGATTTTTATAAATAATAAAAAAAAAAAACCGGTTTTGGAACAATGCGGGGCCGATTCTGTTCTAGGAAATTTGGTCGAGTAAACTGTTTGATTTTGTAAAATGGGTGAAATTCGGGATTTGAGCTTAGAGTTTTGATGTTGACTTGGTTTATTGCTAGAAATAGATTAGATGTCCTTTAGGTTTAGTTATGTGCTTATTAAGTGATTTTTTCCCTTAATGTGTTAGGTTCATGAGTGAACGATTAGATCAACCGAGCGAGCAAATACGAACACGTACGGAGTATCCAGGTAAGTAGAGGTTGTTTGTGATTGTGCCCTCAGGCCTACACCATGGAACGGTAGGGATTGTTTGATTGTTTGTTTGTTGTGTTTTGTTTTATGCTGAGCATATGTGTGACATGCATCATTGTTTTTCAACTACGAAAAACGAGTTTTGAACATGGTTTTGAACGGTGAATATGAAACGTATAGAGAATAGTGTGGTGCCATCCTTGGAGCTAGACTCGGATGGAAGCACATCCTTCGAGCTGGTCTCGGATGTGTGCTTGGAGATTTTGTGGTGCCATCTTGGGAGCTAGACTCAGATAGAAACACATCCTTGGAGCTGGTCTCGGATGTGTGCCTGGTGCCATCCTTGGAGCTGGACTCGGATGGAAATGCATCCTTGGAGCGGGACTCGGATGTATGCCAGGAGTTTGTGTGGTGCCATCCTTGGAGCTGGTCTCGGATGTGTACCTGGTGCCATCCTTGGAGCTGGACTTGGATGGAAATGCATCCTTGGAATGGGACTCGGATGTATGCTAGGAGTTTCTGTGGTGCCATCCTTGGAGCTGGTCTTGAATGTGTGCCTGGGGATTGGAAATGCATCCTTGGAGCGAGACTCGGATGTATCCCACCGATCTTGCACTGTTGGGTCAAAGTGGGGACATCCTAGATGTTATAAGATGTGTGCCTACTTGATCCACTCCGCTAGGTGATAGATTAACAAAACGAAAACAAAGCGAGAACAACAGAGCGAGTAGAAACTACATGTGGTAGGATGTGTGTGCATTGTATGTGTTTGCATCCATTATTCCATACTTGCTAAGCATTAGGCTTACGTTTTGTGTTCTGTGGTGTAGGTGAGGACGAGATTCTCTGGTGAGCTTTTGAGTGAGCCCTGGACTAGGGAGCAGTCTGCGACGCGCGTGGCATGCCAGTGCGGGCAGTTGTCGGGGCGTCTTGACCATAAGATTTATGGGAGGTGTGGGTTATGGTAGTCCAGTTTAGTTATTGTTTGTGTAAATGACGAGAAATTTTACTATTTTGGTTGGTGTTTTGGAAAGTGTTGTATAGATATTTGTTTTACTATTTTGGGGTTTATAAAAATTGAACGTTATACTGCTCGATTTTTCGTCAAGTAAACGACGTATATTTTTAACTATTTTCACGTTTTCACTGACATTTTAGAGTCGGGTTTTCTGAGATTTTCACTTGTCGGGAAGTGAGAAATGTCGAGAAAAGTTTTGGGTAAGTTTTAGGTGTTTTGGTTGGTGGAAATGTGAAGAAAATTGAGGAAAAGGTGTGGGAGGTGTGCTGTGGCCAAGTGTGGCGCACAACAGGTGCAAGGGCACCGGGCGGGGCGCGTTCAGTAGGCGCGAGGAGCGCCGCTGCTGGGGCGCGCATCGCCCAGCACCGATCGATCGGCAGTTGCATGTAAAAATCGATCGCCAACCTGAGAGGTTGTCAATTGTGGCAGCACGCGCGGGGCGCGCAGCTGAGGCGCGGGCGTGGCGCCTCTCTTAAGCCACTCCGAAATATTTTTTTAAAAATTTTCCATTTCAACTATGTTTTAACCCGATCTTTTTCGACACATTTGGCACGTATTTTACGCACGTTTTCTAACTATTTTCGAGGGTTTGAAAAAACCCAAAAATCGAGTAATAATTTTATCAAAAATTATTTTAAACTTGGTTTTAAACGTGGTAAGTGTGAGCCAAGTAGCGCACCGAGCCGGGGTGGGTTCGGGGGCGTTACAAGTTGGTATCAGAACGAAATGGTCAAGACGTTAAAAGGATTACCCAACAATGCCAGCCGCCATGCAACGTGCTTCAACGACTGTAAGTCTTTCTTTCCTTTAATTAGTTTATATCTAAGATTAGATTGTTTTAACCTTGTACACGAGTAGAAAAATGCCGAGAAACCCTAGACAGCTGAGAGATGAACAGCCAAGGGAGGAACCTGATGATTCAAATAGACACCTTAGAGAGTTATTAAATATACAGTCTCAACTGTTAGGGGCAGTATGGAATCAAGGAGGACCGGGAATACTTGGAGCGGGTTCTAGTGGGGAGAGATTTAGAAGGTTGAACCCTCTGACGTTTGAAGGTTAGTTAACGGATCCCACAGCTGCGGAGAGATGGATTTATACTATTGAGAATATGTTTAATCACGCCAATGTGGAGGAAGGAAACAAAGTGACATGTGCGACCTTCCACTTGACGAACGATGCTCAGAGTTGGTGGGAAATGGTGGAGGCTACCACAGGTGTTCAAGGTCTGACTTGGAAAGAATTTAAGGAATTATTCTATGACCAGTACTACAATCGAACAGTCCAAGCTGCTAAGAGAATGGAGTTCCTACAACTGAAGCAGACCGGATCCGTGGGAGAGTATATCCTGCAGTTTGAGTTGCTTTCTCGGTTTGCCAGCCATATGATGAGCCGGGAGGAAAACAAGGTACTCCAGTTTGTGCATGTGTTAAAGCTGGAGATATATAAGTTAGTGAAAACTTTTTGGATTGAAGGAGTATCGTATACTAAAGTTGTGGCTAAAGCATTAGAAGTGGAAGAGGCTGATACAAAGTGTATTAAACCGGCTGAAGTTTCCTGGCGAATGTTCACGGGAATTACAACTCAGATGAACAGAGATGGTTCTTCTTCACAATCTCAAGGAACTAAGAGACCGGGCGGGTATTTGGATGGCTAGAGAGAAAGAAAGAAGCCACAACCATAGGGGAGATATTTGTCATGTCCTAAGTGTTTGAAAGTCTATCTAGGAGATTGTGGGCAATATACAGGCAAATACTATAATTGTTTTGAATCTGGCCAACTTTCTGAGACTGTCCAAAGTCAAGAGTTACTCGGTGTTTTAAGTGCAGTAAGCCCGGACATATGGCCAAAGACTGTCTTAGAGCCAAACAGTGAAGATTGACCAGCTGTGATCTCAGGTACGATTTTTGTTGATTCAGTGTCTGCTTTTACATTGATAGACCCGGGTGTGTCACATTCTTTTACGGCAACGGCCTTTGTAGTAAAGTTAAATTTGGATGTGAAGCCAACTGGATGTTGGTTTGGTGAGATACCGGTAGGACTTTCGTAAGTGTAGAGAAGAGATTTAGGGTTACTTGTCGTGATAAATACTTTAACTGATAAGATGAAAGAATTTGCTCCACCGCAACAAATAGACCGGTGATTGTGGATGGAAGTTTAGAGATTTACATAGAGTTAGGAAAGCCAATAAATTTGTGATAGTAGAGAGTCAAAGCTTGATGTTAGGTGATACTCAGAGTATAAAAACTGGTTGATCCTTAGGAATTGCGTACCGTCTTAGGAGATTACTCAATCGAGGATGGTTGTAGTTGTGCGAAAAGATTTTAACCGCCCCAGTATTGGAGAATACTTAGTGGAGCTAAGGTCGGTCAATAAGTATTAGAAATGCTAGGCTTTTGATGAAATTGACCAATGAATGTAAGGCAAAAACATGAAAGTTGGGACTAACTTAGAAACCTAGATACTTTGATTAATTAGATGAAAAGATAGTTTCGTGAATTAAGAGAATGTTTTGAGGTTTAGAGTAATACGTGCAATGTTAGGAGATATTTTAGAACCGAGTAAGAAGAACAAAAGAGATATTTGTATAGGTGTTGAGAAACTCGGGGAAAAGATTAAAAGTAAAGTTAGAAATAAAAGGAAGAAGGTTTACACGGAGATTATACGAGTAAACTTAGAAGTAAATTGAATTTAGGAGAGTTATGGAAGTTTCAACTCTTAAGTTATGAGATTGAATTCGAAGGGTTATATACCATTTATGTTGTTGGGTGAAAATTGAGAAACGAGGTAATTTGAAATTAAGACTTTGATAGCGTTTGATGATGACCGTGTGACAGCCCGAAACCCGATCCCGATCGGGATCCAAGAGCCAAGCCATCACTCCGGACATTTTTAACATGACATATATTATTTTTTGAACTTTTAAAACTTTACACGGAGAAAACTCTCACTAGAATTGAAGACTGGGAGTGGCTGTGGACGACAGAAGTGCAGTAGCTGTGGACGACAGAAGTGCAGTGGCTGTGGACGACAGAAGTGCAGTGGCTGTGGATGACAGAAGTGCAGTGGCTATGGACAACAGAAGTGCAGTGGCTGTGGACAACAGAAATGCAGTGGCTGTGGACAACAGAAGTGCAGTGGCTGTGAACAACAGAAGTGCAGAAGCTGTGGACAACAAAAATGCAGTGGCTGTGGACAACAGAAGTGCAGTGGCTATGGACAACATAAGTGCAGTGGCTGTGGACAATAGAAGTGCTGAAGCTGTGGACAACAAATGCAGTGGCTGTGGACAACAGAAATGCAGTGGCTATGGACAACAGAAGTGCAGTGGTTGTGGACAACAGAAGTGCAGAAGCTGTGGCTGTGGACAACAGAAGTGCAGCGGCTGTGGACAACAGAAGTGCAGTGGCTGTGGAGAATAGAAGTGCAGAAGCTGTGGACAACAGAAGTGCAGTGGCTGTGGACAACAGAAGTGCAGTGGCTGTGGACAACAGAAGTGCAGAAGCTGTGGACAACAAAAATGCAGTGGCTGTGGACAACAGAAATGCAGTGGCTGTGGACAACAGAATTGTAGAAACAGTGGACGACTGTTTTATAGGCAAAATGGACAACTGTTTTCAAAGGGCAGAATGGACGACTGTTTTACAGGCAAAATGGACAACTGTTTTCAAAGGGAAGAATGGACAACTGTTTTCAAAGGGCAGAATGGACGACTAACACTTAGCCAAATACTGGAAAACTTGAAAGACAGAAACTGAAGGCATAAAAACTTTAAACTTCAGAAACCGATTCAAACATGATTTTGGACATATCAGAAAACATGACAGAAGTTTAAGAAAACCAGACTACATGGATAGCTCTAAAATCAAAGAAAATCCATGCACAACCTAAAAGAGAAAATCTCAGCAATTTCAGAATACACCAACACAGAGTTTATGCATTGTTTTAAAATCTCAGAAGCTAAACAGAACTTGACATACATTTCCAGAATTCATAAAACAGAAGTTTTGAAAACATGAACACATAGTTTTCACATCGGTTTTAAACTTTCAAAAGCTATACAGGACTTGACATAACTTTCAAAAATGCAATTCTCATAGGGATAACATTTGTCTGACTGCAGCAACCAACCCCCATAAGCTCGTTCCGCCAACAGCACCTACACATCGGCCTGAGGCACAAAGTCCTCATTCACGAGATTCGTACCTACAACAGGGAGTTCAACTATGAGCCTAGAGCTCAGTAAGAACATATAAAAATGCAGTGATGCATATGCAATGCATGAACATTTCAGAATACAGTGACATTACAGAACATTACTTTTTATTTGTCAGAAAGTGGGGCTTATAGGGGAACAGGCGTAACAGAAGTGCACTATCAGGCACTGGAAATTCAGAGCAGAACACCAGTCCCCGTCCCACACTTAACCGGTACATTACAGTCAGATTTTTATTCTTCTTAACTTCAAAACCGTGCACATAAAACTTTTGCATGTCTTTCGGGAAAATCGTGTATGCATGAGCATTTACAGTGTTTGAACTTAAAATGGCAGACAACAAGAATAAAACAGCAGAACATAAGGAAAAAAAACAGATAACTCAGAACGTAACTCTAACTTTTCTACCCGAAACAACCCGACAGAAATGAAAACCTAGTACCTCCGTGATGTAGGGCCTTAAGGGCCAACCTACGGGTATGAACTTACCTGTTTGCTGTAGAGTTGTAAGTATTGAACGTGTTACCTCGGTGATGCACGAACCTTTACTGGAGAAAACTAGAGAAAACGGGAGAAGACAGAGTTTTGGAAATCTTTCGCACTCCGTCTGGAAGAGAGAAAGCAGAGAAGAGAAAATGAGGGTTTCACGTAGGAGAAAGAACATATCTTGTTCAGCAAGTTGAACACTTGGCAGCCATTAATTGGCTTTCTCCCACCTACCTTAATTCCTACCTAAACAACCCCTCCATTGGTTTTCTAACTAAATGAATGCTTTGGTTACACTTTGGTTTAGTTTTCCACTAAACATCCCAACAAATTTCACCAAAACATACATTATATTAAGGAAAATTATCAATTTTAACCCTGTACTACACAGGTTGTTTCAATTCGGCCCCTGTACTATAAAAACTTGCAAACCGAACCCTGTACTTTGATTCTGTTATCAGTTTTGACATTCTATCAACAATTTCATTAAACATTCATTGAAAAAACTAACAAACAATCTTGAATTCAGTTGAAATTTTTACCACATACTCACTACTTAATGAGAAGATAATCTAGAACTTTTCGTGATTTTTTAACACATGTACGATTTATTGTAATTTTATTTTAGTATTTTTTAAAATATTATAATAAATCATACAAGTTTTAAAAAATTACGTAAATTTTTGTATTATCTACTTATAATATGGTAAACATCTGAAAAAAGTTTCAAATAAATCCAATATTGTTTGGTTTTCTTTTAAATTAATCTCAGTTTCTTCTTTACTTTATAAATTAATTTTTAAAAAAATATCAAACAACATTTAATTTATTTGAAAACTTTTCCACATGTTCAACCTACCATGGGTAGATAATATAAAAAGTTTCGTGATTTTTTAAAATTTGTATGATTTATTATAATATTTTTATAAAATATTAAAATAAACTTTTAATAAATCGTACATGTGTTAGAAAATCACAAAAATTTTTAGATTATGTTTTCATTAAGTAGTGAGCATGTGGTAAAAATTTCAACTGAATCCAAGATTGTTTGTTAGTTTTTTCAATGAGAGTTTAATGAAATTATTGATAGAAGGTCAAAACTGATAACAGAATCAAAGTACAGGGTTCGGTTTGCCAGTACAGGGACCAAATTGAAAAAACGTGTATAGTACAGGGTTAAAATTGATAATTTCCCTTATATTAATATAAACCTAATCCCATTGGATAACTTCGAGGGATAATTTCCCGGCCAAAAATGCCGGGTGTTTGGCAACCACAACAGCAACAAAATTGGGGCGTCAAAAGGCTAAATGAGATTGTTGCCTATCAGGACAAGGGAAAAAGACCAGTGGGAGCCCCTCAGCTTCCTGTTTGCCCGCGTTGCCAGAAGTATCACCAAGGTGAATGCAGACTCCTTAACGGCCATTGCTTTTGATGCGACAAAGAGGGCCATCACGTCCGGGATTGTCCAATGCCCGACACGAAACCGAATCATGCCATGCCAAGAGTTTTTGCTTTAGTGGAGAATGATGATGATGCTCAGCACACAACAATCACAGGTACGGTCCCAATGTAGAAGTTTATAGAATAGAGAACCTTAGAATGGGGGTAAGTAGGATTGAGAGACCCTTAAGTTTAAGTGAATTTTTGTAGCGACCCTAACACTGTACCCATTATTTTCCCGTATTATTTTTTTTTATACTTAAAACTTTAAACCTAACGTTCGAGCTAAAATAAAACTTTTAAAAATCAGAATCGTTGAAGTTTATGCTTTTAAATCATTTGACAAAACTTAAAAACAATTTAAATAAAACTTAAAACAATTAATTAAAACTATCAAACAATTAAAAATAGTGGAGAAACAATCGGCCAAAGAGGGAGGGACAAAATGGACATTTGTCCCTAAAAGCCAAGGGGCGATCGATCGCCCAAAACAGGCGATCGATTGCCTATCATTAAAATAGGAGGGGTGAACAATCGCCCTTCTTTGTGTCCATCGATCACCCAGCGATCGATGGTCAGGCGATCAATCGCTCCTTGTGGACGATCGGTCGCCACACTCTCTGGCGAGAAAACCACTCCTACTAACTCCAGATCAACTGCCGAGAAGCATACGCGATAACCATCCCTTCCTGCATCAATACACAACCAAGTCCAACTCCAGACGCATCATAGTAAATACTGAATCTCATACCTTCGACAGGTAGCATTAGAACTGGAGCTGTGGTCAACTTCTGCTTCAACTCCATAAAATTGTTGTCACAAGCAGCCGACCATATAAATTTGTCATTCTTTCGAGTCAATCGTGAAAGGGGAACTGCAATCTTCAAAAATCCCTCTATGAACTTCCGATAATAGCCAGCCAATCCGAGAAATCCACGTACTTCACGCACGTTTCTAGGCTGTGGCCAATCTCTGACCACCTGAATTTTGCACGGATCCACAGAAACCCCTTCTTCTGATATAATGAACTTCGGATAAAGCTGGTGTCGTTGTAAAATTCTGAGATATCGTCAATGAAAACCACAACGAATTTGTCTAGGTACTCCTTAAATACACGGTTCATCAAGTCCATAAACGCTGCAGGGGCATTAGTAAGTCCAAAAGACATAACTAGGAACTCATAATGCCCGTACCTTGTTCGGAACGCCGTTTTCTGAACATCTTCCTTCCGGACTTTCAAAAAAAAAAAAAAAAAAAAAAAAAAAAAAAAAAAAAAAAAAAAAAAAAAAAAAAAAAAAAAAAAAAAAAAAAAAAAAAAAAAAAAAAAAAAAAAAAAAAAAAAAAAAAAAAAAAAAAAAAAAAAAAAAAAAAAAAAAAAAAAAAAAAAAAAAAAAAAAAAAAAAAAAAAAAAAAAAAAAAAAAAAAAAAAAAAAAAAAAAAAAAAAAAAAAAAAAAAAAAAAAAAAAAAAAAAAAAAAAAAAAAAAAAAAAAAAAAAAAAAAAAAAAAAAAAAAAAAAAAAAAAAAAAAAAAAAAAAAAAAAAAAAAAAAAAAAAAAAAAAAAAAAAAAAAAAAAAAAAAAAAAAAAAAAAAAAAAAAAAAAAAAAAAAAAAAAAAAAAAAAAAAAAAAAAAAAAAAAAAAAAAAAAAAAAAAAAAAAAAAAAAAAAAAAAAAAAAAAAAAAAAAAAAAAAAAAAAAAAAAAAAAAAAAAAAAAAAAAAAAAAAAAAAAAAAAAAAAAAAAAAATCATCTATCTGAGGCAGTGGATACTTATTCTTTACTGTGAGCTTATTCAGCTCCCTGTAATCCACGCACATCTTGAGAGTCCCGTCTTTCTTCTTGACGAATAGAACGGGCACACCCTAGGGTGAAAAACTGGGTCGGATAAAGCTCTTATCAAGTAACTCCTCAAGCTGAGTTTTCAACTCTCTCAATTCAGCAGGCGCCAACCTGTATGGATTCTTAGACACTGGCGTGGAGCTCGGATATACATCAATGACAAATTCAATCTCCTTGTCCGGCGGTAATACGGGAAGATCGTCAAGGAATATCTCATAGAATTCTCTAATTATAGGATTGTCACTCAGCTTTACTCCGCTGAGCAACTGAATATCAACTACTGTGGCCAAATAAATAGAGCACTCACCTTTAATCTGCTCGTTGACCTACATGGAATAAGAGATAGACCATCCACTCAATCGGTTCATCGCCTGATAAGAAAACTCTGCTTTACCCAGGGGTCGAAAGGTCACAATCCCGGATCGACAATCGATGGTGGCGAAATGCTGTGAAAGTCAGTCCATCCCTAAAATAAGATCGTAGATCTCTATGCCCATAACAATCAGGCGAGCATAGAGGGTACTGTTCCCGACTGAGACAATATTGCCCTGGACAACTTGACCTGACTGCATACGCTCTCTTGAAGGTAGCATCATATTATATTCGCACTCTGCTAACTCAGGCACACGCTTCAGTCTAGACACGCAAGTAGTGGAAATAAAAGAGTTCGTAGCCCCCGTGTCTATCAAAGAAAATACCGCTACGCCCATAATCAATATAGTACCTGCTATCACCGAGGACTGAGCCTCATCGTCGATATCACCAGGCTTGATAAACGCAAAGATCCTCGGCATAACCCTCCTCTGGTCTGGGCCTAACTGCTCTCGACTCTGCTTCGGGCAATCTTTAATGAAGTAGCCAACTACTCCACACCGATAGCACTTATTCGTGCCCACTCTGCACTCCCCACTGTGCTCCTTCTGGCACTTAGGGCACCAAGGCATCTGAGTAGCCCCTTGTACCTGTTTGCCTTTCCCTCGATCGTTGCCTCCCTCTAAAGGCCTTTTCACGCCTCTCTGTTGTTGTTGTTGTGGCTGTCCTCTCGGTTGCCAGCCCTTATTTCTGATCTGAGGGTGGATCTCTCGAAAGAAGCCTCTAGCTGGCTCCCTTGGTCTAACATAACTCTGATCAACAGCCTCAATCTCCAGTGCCTTGGCCACTATCTCATCGTAGGATACATTACGCACCCCTGAGATCGTAAGACTCTTCCGAATTTCTTGGCCAAGCCCCTGTACAAATCTGCGTACCTTGTCCTCATTGACACTGACCTGACGCAGCACGAATCAAGACAAAGCCTCAAACCTCCTCACATAGTCGGCAATCGAACCAACTTGCCGCAGTTGCATAAACTCCACCATCTTCACCTCTCGTACTTTATGGTTGAAGTATTTATCATAAAATATCATCTTGAAACGCTCCCAACTCATAATCATCACGTCGGTGGTTGCCTTTATAGAATCCCACCAGAATCGGGCATCCAGTGCTAAGTGGTAGCTAACCAATGCAACCTTCTCTCCGTCCTCAATGCTTGCATAGGTCAGCATATCCTCTATGGTTCGAATCCACTCCTCAGTGGAAGAGGGATCCGTAGACTGTTCGTTGAACACAGGAGGTTGGAGCCTCTGAAATCTTTCCATCCCACGATTACCCGGAGTCGCTGTCTCCCGAGCTCTAGCACCTTCACGGTCGATTATGGTGCCTAGCTGCTTGGACTGTCTCTCCATTTGTTGGGTCTGACGCTCCATATGTTGAGATTGTTGGGCAATAAAATCCTTAAGGATGTCTATTGTATCGTCTCGGTCATTTCCTCGACGCAACATTTTATATAACTCCTATATCAAAGTTAAAACAAACACTCTAAGAAATCGAAATTAAATAAAGCATTAAACATACTTACAGTTGAGGAAGGATATCCGCGTAGTGGCTGTGCAGTCGAGCAGTCTAAAGAACCGTTTTTAAAACCCGGGGGCTCTGATATTATAACTTGTAGCGACCTTAACACTGTACCCATTATTTTTCCGTATTATTTTTTTTATACTTAAAACTTTAAATCTAACGTTCGAGCGGAAATAAAACTTTTAAAAATCGGAATCATTGAAGTTTATGCTTTTAAATCATTTGACAAAACTTAAAAACAATTTAAATAAAACTTAAAACAATTAATTAAAACTATCAAACAATTAAAAATAGTGGAGAAACAATTGGCCAAAGAGGGAGGGACAAAAGGGACATTTGTCCCTAAAAGCCAAGGGGCGATCGATCGCCCAAAACAGGCGATCGATCGCCTATCATTAAAATAGGAGGGGCGAACAATCGCCCTTCTTTGTGGCCATCGATCGCCCAACGAACAATGGTTAGGCGATCGATCGCCCCTTGTGAGCGATCGGTCGCCACACTCTCTGGATTTTCCAGAGAGTGGCGAACCTTTAGGGCGATCGATCCCCTCCTTAGGAGATCGATTGCCACCTTCCCTGGAATCCGAAAATTCCAGGGAGTTGCCTCCCTCAATTCTTTCTTTCCCTTTCCCCTGCATACCCATACTCCTAACACACACTTCATAATTTCTTCAACACAATTTTACCTACATCGCAACCACACAATTTCAACATACATTCACCCGTACATCTCTCGTAACCTCACTCAAAACCGACTCAAAACATGTTTAAAACGTAACCCGATTTCATAAAAACAAACCGCGTGGATATGTTTAAAAACTGAACATATCCCTATAAAGTAAATTACCAAACATTTTACAGAACAAGGTTCGAAAACGTTTAAAAAACTTCAAAACATAAGCCTATCCACTAATCCAGATCCAAACATCCTATAATGTTCTATCTTTTCTATCCAAAATAACCCAAAATACCTACATACGTCGCCACGGGTCATGAAACGCCACGACTGCGCCAGCACACTCCCGCGATTATTCTTCTTCAACTGGACTCATGGTTCAGGAGGAGGGACGTCGTCCTCACCTGTTCCGATATCACCTACACCATACAGACAATCTATGAGTTAAAGCTCAGCAAGTCTCGTAAATGCAAATGCATGCTGTGCATATGAGTTCGTAAATCATGCAACATTTTCTTATCTTTACATAGGTTGTCACTGAGATCTCGATCCCCTAAATGGAGAGGGCACATCCTGTGATTGGACAACCCTTTCCACTTAGAGGAAGGGGTGTGGGAGGTGTGCTGTGGCCGAGTGTGGCGCGCAGCAGGCGCAAGGGCGTCGGGCGGCGCGCGCTCAGCAGGCGTGAGTAGTGCCACTGCTGGGGCATGCATCGCCTAGCACCGATCGACCGGTAGTTGCATGTTAAAATCGATTGCCAACCCGAGAAGTTGCTGATCGTGGCAGCTCGCACGGGGCATGCAGCTGAGGCGCGCGCGTGGCGCCTCTCTTAAGCCGCTCCAAAATATTTTTTAAAAATTTTCTCATTTCAATTATGTTTTAATCCGATCTTTTCCGACACATTTGGCACGTATTTTACGCACGTTTTCTAACTGTTTTTGAGGGTTCGAAAAAATGCAAAAATCGAGTAATAATTTTATCAAAAACTATTTTAAACTTGGTTTTAAACGTGGTAAGTGTGAGCCAAGTAGCGCACCGAGCCGGGATGGGTTCGGGAGCGTTACACATCGTCACTCTACTGGACTTCACCTCAGCCAAACAAAGTATATCAGGGATCTTCTTTAAAAAGAGGGATGCTGGATTCCAAAGCTCAATCTACACCGCTTGCTCTCTCATCCTTGTCTCTTTACGATTGTACATTGCTCTCTGTAAGATTTAGGTGAGATTTCTATGATCAAAGATTAACAGATCTTTAAAGACGTTAAAAGAAAAATGCAGAAAAGTAAAGAGGCAATCAGATTTTGCGTTGTTCAGTTGTCGATAATGACGACCTACATCCACGGCAGCTCGATGCGAGCTCGAAATGCACTATCAACCTCAAATGTACAGCAACTGCCCTCAAATCTCTCAGATCTCAAAAAACATCATCAAGAACTCTAAAAAATACACAATCGTATCACTCGTTCCTCAACCAGGAAAGGAGATAGACAAAATCTAAAACCCTGATGATCAAGGTGATCACCATGCACAGCAATCGATCAAACTCTCAGAAATCTTGACATCGGTAGAGAAGAAATCGCCAAGATAAAAAACCCTAGGGGAGAACAACTGCTTCGTCCCAAAAAACTCTCTCCCTATCAGATCAGGAACCCAACTTTAAGTGAAGTAGGTAGGTGAGTCAAGAAGCCGGGTTATGGGCCCAATCGGGTCAGATCCATCTCCAGCAGCTAGTTGGGTTGGGCTGAGGATCCGGCCTGTTGGGCCAAGCAACGGACTGAGCTTCACTTTCCAACAAACTCCAGCTTGAAGCAAGTCCTATAAAAATATCATCAGCATCTAGTGCACTCACAGGCTGTCAAGCATCTTTATCGCTGCAATTTTGATGCCTAAAGATTATCCTAGCCCCAACAAGTCCAAGCAATGCCTGAGCTTGGAAACAAGGACAATCTTGGTACCAAAATCGGAAGGATTATCCTCAGAGGAAACCTTATGTGTCTTCACAGTACCTGAATCAACAACATCTTTCACGTAATGGTATTTAATATCAATATGCTTAGTCCTATCATGATATACAAGATTTTTACTCGAATAAATAGCACTCTGTGAATCCCACCAAATAACAGGAATATCACAAACAAGTTTAGCTTCAGAAAGTAAACCAGATAACCAAATAGCTTCCTTACAACAATCACACAATGCTACATATTCAGCTTCAGTAGTTGAAAGAGTAACTAAAAGTTGTTTTTGTGATTTTCAAGATATGCAATTACCACTAAGAGTAAAAAAGAAAGCAGTAGTAGATTTTATTTTATCTCTATCACCACCAAAATCAGAATCAATATAACCATTTAAAGTAAACACATCTGATTTATTGTATATCAGTCCTATAGAGCTATATGCATTTACATAATTCAAAACCCATTTTAACGCATTCCAATGTTCAATCCCTGGATTAGACATGAATCTAGATAATAAAGATATAACATATGACAAGTCAGGTCTGGTACTAATCATAGAATACATGAGAGAACCAATAACATTTGCATATGGTTTATCTAATTTTTTCATAAATTCAGTAGAATTTTTAGGTGATTGACCCTTATACAAAATAAAATGATTTGCAAGAGGCATATGAACAGGTTTCAAATCTTCATTACCAAAATTAGAGATTACCTTTTTCAAGTATGACTGTTGATGCAATTTTAACATGTTACTCTTCCTATCTCTAACAATATGCATACCAAGAATCTTTTTAGCACTTCCTAAATATTTCTTGTCAAATTCAGAATTTAAAGAAGCTTTTAGATCACATATAAGAGACATGGATTTGCAAATAAGTAACATAACATCAACATATAACAGCAAGAATATAGGCACATTATTCACAGTTTTAAAATAAAAACAGCTATCATAACTACTTTTAGAGAAACTACTACTCAAAACAAATGAATCAAAATGTTTGAACCATTGCCTCCGAGATTGTTTCAAACCATAAAGCGATTTATGTAACAAACATACCCTATCAGGATATTTTTTGTCACTAAAACCCTCAGGTTGTGCCATCACAATATATTCCTCTAACTCCCCATGAAGAAATGCAGTGGTAACATCTAATTGCTCTAACTCAAGGTCAAACTGGACTACATATGCTAACATAATGCGAATGATTTTAAACTTAACTACAGGAGAGAAAATCTCATCAAAATCTATCCATTCCTTTTGGGTGTACCCTTTTGCCACTAGCCTAGCTTTGAACCGATGAGGTTCATTTGGGTTTACCCCTCTTTAAGTTTAAACAACCACTTACATTGAACAACATTTTTATCCTTATGTTTATCTATTAAAGTCCAAGTTTTATTCATTTTAAGTGAATCTATCTCAGATTTCATAGCAATTAACCATTTATCCTTGTCTTTTGATCTCACAGGTTCACTATAGGAACTAGGCTATACCGTTTGGATATTATGAGCCACAATCAAAGCTGTAAACACAAGATCAACATAGAAATATCTCATATTTGGTCTCCTAATCTTAGGTTCTCTATCCCTAATCAATTGATAGTCAGCTAATTCACTTTGAATGGCTTCCTGGACCTCCTCATTATGATCAACATGATCCTCCACCTCAATAGATGGATTGGCAGGTTCAGACTCTCTTTCAATACTAGGGACTTGATGATCAACAACCACTTGCTGAGCATCTTCACTAACATCAGTATTTCCACCATGAATCTCCACCTCAAAAGGTGTAGGCTCAACTCGAATCAGATCTAGGGATGTTGTTGACTTCCTTACAAGGAAAGTTATCCTCATTGAAAATTACATCACGACTCACAAGAATTTTTACCTCTAGACTCCCTATCCCATAATCTATAAGCCTTAGTACCATGTTGTTGTGCAGATATCCTAAGAAAACACACTTGGTAGACCAAGGATCTAATTTACTCTCTTTGAAATGAGCATACGATGCACACCCAAAGATACTAAGGTTACTAAGATCAGGTTTCCTATTGGACTACATCTCTATAGGGCTTTTGAAATCTATAGAACTGTTTGAGCTTCTATTAACTAGATAGGTGGCTGTACTTAAAGCTTCCCCCCAAAACCTTTAGGTAGCCCTGAGGTGAACAAAAGACACCTCACTTTTTCAAGGAGGGTTCGGTTCATCCTCTCGGCCACTCCATTCTGTTGTGGGGTTTTTATAACAGTTTTATGTCTAAGTACACCACTATCTTTACACAGTTTATCAAACTCAAAATTGCAAAACTCAATACCATTGTCAGTTCTCAAAGCTTACACCCGGTTTGGTTCTCTTCCATGGTTTTCCACTCTCTAAATATATCTAAGGTCTCATTCTTAGTTCTAACCAAAAAAGTCTACACATATCGAGTAAAATCATCAACAATACATAAAAAATAACGATTATTTCCATAAGTTGCATGCTGTTCGGGACCCCAAAGATCTGCATGGACATATTCTAACCTATCCTTAGATAAATGAGTACCCTTATGACTCATGTGGCAAGTCTAAGGTGCCATTTTTCGGTATCTGCATGGTCAGTACTCAAGGAAACATGATTTACATTAGCACAAACATGAGAACCATAAAGAATATATAAACTGAAAAGTTTAGATGCACACAATACATATTTGCTACCCTTATACACATTCATAATGGTTTTTTCAGCCATATAACTATAACCAATATCAGCTAAAGTACCAAGAGAAATCAGATTTCTTTTTAATTCAGGGATATACCTAACATTTGTTAATTTTACTTTCTTGTTATCATGCAAACATAGAATCACATCACCTATTCTTTTTACTTCACAAGGTTGATTATTTTCCATGTAAACAGTTTCAAAATAATTTTCACTAAAATTAACAAAACATGATTTATTATGAGTCATATGAAAAGAGCATCCTGAATCTAGTATCTAACGGTCATCACAAGGAAGATGAGAAATATTAAGTACTTTAAACAGATCAGAATCAGAACTTAGCATGCAAGCTACATTATTTTCATTTTTATCCTTATTCTTTTGTTCTTCTAAGTACTTAAAACATTGTTTCATTAAGTGTCCCTTTTTCCCACAGTGATGACAGTTTCTAGTTTCTTTCTTTTTCTTTTTTTGTTATCCTTTTTATTCCTATTCTCTTTCTTTTTGTTATTATTGTCAAAACTGTTATTCCCTTTAACAAACAAATTATTTTCAGTACGCTTCATTTAGTTTAGCTCATGGTCTCTAGTCTTAATGCCCGAGATCACTAAATCTAATTGATGTACAATACCAATGTATTGAAGTGAGTCTTTAACAACCTTATAATGTTCAGGCAATGAATTTAAAATGATCATTGCAAGACTAACATCATCCAAGTTTTGTTTTGTTCCTTTTAAAGACAGTGTTAATTTTAAAAACTTATATAGATTCTCATCTAGGGTTTTATTGTTATCCATTTTATAAGAAAACAAAGCACCTTTCAAAAACACTATATCATGTATGGAAATAACAGTATGAAGGGATTCGAGTTTACCCCAGATGGCAAGACGTTGCCATCTACCATCCTTAGCACGTCATCTGATAGGCTGAGTATTATTAAATTGTATTCCATCTCATTTATTTCGGCCTTTTTGGCCTTTTGTTCCTCGGTCCACTTGTCCTCATCGGATTCCAACGCAATGGCCACCTTATTGAAGGAAAGAAGAGCATGCATCTTCTTTTTCCATGACCCGAAGTCATGCTTGCCATCAAACGACAATATCTCCATCTGTGCAGCCATAAAGTAAATCCAGTGGTTCAAATCAGATTAAACAAAATATGTGTCAGTGTATTCAAATTTGCTGTAAATAATGGCAGACCAGAATTCTAACACAAAAAAAGAAATTAACTGAGGCAAACAATCTGAAAGTAATACACAAACAGGATGACAGAGGTAACCTGAATACAAAAAATTATGATTAAAGAATCAGAGTGACCGAGGCTAATTAACAACAAAGAATTAAGCTATGCAGAAGATTAACTCGTTAGAAGCACAATCAGAAAACGAGATCAGATCAATGCACAATTGTCAGATTAATAGAAATCAGATCTGTTGCACAGAGAATTAAAGAACATAGAATCAAGAACCTAAATCTGCGAAAGTTATATATTAAAAACAGGCACAATAAAGAATCCTAGCAATCGATTCAACGGGCTCTGATACCATTGTAAGATTTAGATGAGATTTCTATGATCATAGATTAACAGATCTTTAAAGGCGATAAAAGAAAAATGTAGAAAAGTAAAAAGGCAATCGGATTTTATGTGGTTCAGTTGTTGATAATGACAACCTACATCCACAACAGCTCGATGCGAACTCGAAATGCATTATCAACCTCAAATGTACAGCAACTGCCCTCAAATCTCTCGGATCTCAGAATATATCATCAAGAACTCTCGAAAATACACAATCGCATCATTTGTTCCTCAACCAGGAAAGGAGATAGACAAAATCTAAAACCCTGATGATCAAGGTGATCACCACACATAGCAATCGATCAAACTCTTAGAGATCTTGACATCAGCAGAGAAGAAATCGCCAAGATAAAAAACCCTAGGGGAGAACAACTGCTGCATCCCAAAAAACTCTCTCCCTATCAGATCAGGAACCCAACTTTAAGTGAAGCAGGTAGATGAGTTAAGCAGCCGGGTTGTGGGCCCAATCGGGTCAGATCCACCTCCAGCAACTGGTTGGGTTGGGCTGAGGATCCAGCCTGCTGGGCTGAGCAACGGACTGGGCTTCACCTTCCAACATCCTCGGTGCCCTTCAGTATTGCACCATCACCAGACATCTCAATTGCTGTCAATAAACTGTGCCAGTTCATGCACGCTCCCACTAATCTTCACATGCTAGCCGTCAAGCGTATACTCCGATACCTTTGCGGTACTGCTCATCTGGGTCTCTCTCTTCACCATAGCTCAGATCACTCTCTTTACTGTTATACCGATACAGATTGGGCATCTTGCCCTGATGATCGCCGCAGCACTCGTGCCTATTGCATCTTTCTCGGTCACAATCTTGTTTTGTGGTCCTCGTCCAAATAGAAAGTCGATCTCGTTCTAGTACAGAGTCAGAGTACCAAGCACTCGCTAACAGAGCTGTTAAGTTGATCTGGATTCAGTCTTTGCTTGCTGAGTTGTGTATGTCTCCCCGCTCTTCTCCTCTTCTTCACTGTGACAATCTTAGCACACTCAGCTTGGCATCTAATCCTGTTCTTCATGCTTGTACCAAACACGTCGAGATCGATTTACATTTTGTTCGGGAAAAAGTTGCTTCTGGTTCCCTGCGCTTGGCCTATGCGCCTTCTTCCGATTAAGTCGCCGACTGTTTAACCAAAGCTTTGGTCGTTGTTCGATTTTAGGAACTTCGAACCAAACTCACGGTTCTCCCAAGACCCGTCAGTTTGACGGGGGATGTTAAACCAACTATCTCAGACCGGGTTCACTAACTCGGTCTCATCCAGACGGTCTAAATTTCTGTTATCATTCTGTAGATCCTTCTCTCTCTGTAATCTCCTCCTAGTTCTCGTGTCGTTGTCGTATTCAGGTGTAAATGTTATATTACTCACTGTTTTGCTGCTGTAATCAAAAGAGTAAGCAATATACAAAGTTTTCAAAACGTCTTTCTTCTTTCACCTATTTACACCATTTTGTTAAATTTACTGCAACCATCGTTAATTTTTGTGGATCTACTGATTTTACTATGTTAATACTCTCGTCTAGTTTAACGTATGTATATTTCAACGTCTATTGTTAGTTAATTAATTAATTCATTGAGATTACTGCTGTAATTAATTACTACTTCTAACTTTTTGGGGCTTTTGGGATTTTTTGTTAGTCAGGAGCACGATAAAATGCAAACTTCAACGTATGCACTTAAAGGTGGCTATGCTTTTGGGGCTCAAGACCAAAGGATTAAATTTGTTTTTGGTGAATTAGGGAAGAAGAGTTCACGATTGAGAAATTTCTGCCTGACAAACAGAGGGGACTTCTGTGGTTTAAGCTTTAGATAGGCGGGTCTCCCGGCCATGAAGAAGGAGCTTGGCCGTGCGTCGGCCAAATTCAGATCAGTCAAGGCTCAAGCTTCTGGTTTGTTTCAAAATATCTGAATAATGCTCATTTAGATTTAATTTCAATTATTTTGACTTTGTGTCAATCTTGCTTTAGTGTTTTCGAACAAATCCATTTTGGTAGTTTGATCTTTGGATATTGGTTTTCTCTGGAAGGTGTTCGTGTAGTAGTCAATTTAGTTGCCCATCATTTGTGTGAGACAATTAGGATTGGTTGATGTTACCCCTTTGCCACTCTTGTTTTTCAAATTGACATGTTATTTCTTGTTTGATAACTATTATGCAGCAGATGGAAATCTTGAGGAATTCCTTCCTGCCAAAGCCCAAGGAAGATCTTCCGGTACAGTTTTACCGTATGTTGGGGTGGCTTGTTTGGTAGCCATTTTATTTGGCTATCATCTCGCGTGTATTACGATTCAAATTATTCCCACTGCCAATAATGTTTTCGAAAAATAATCAAAATGAGCTAATTTTATGTAAAAATGTTTATTTAATTTCCCACTGTGTTTTCCTTTCTGCGAGGCTCACGTGGAAACGAATATTCACATTATAATTAATTGTAAACTTATTAGAGACATTAGGTGCATTTTTTTTTTAGTTACGAGAATATAAAGATGAACAAAGAGAGAGACTCTGAGAAGAAATTTTGTATATTTCTATATATTCTTTCTACATTTCAGTGTACAATATTTATAAACATAATAAGTAACGAAGTTTAGCCATCTGCCATTACATTATAGGAAAATAGAACACGTCGATTGTTCTTGAGAGAGGAGACCCAATACTACGCATAAGGTGTGATAGAGAGAGAATAATGAGCGACACACTTGGTTTAACAGCCCTCCTCAAGGTCAAGGCAGTACAACAGAGAGCTTGAAGCGAGACGATTCAAAGAGAGATGTAGGAAGTGGTTTAGTTAGCCCATTGGCAAGTTGAGAAGTCAACGAAATGTAGGAAATAGAAATGTGATATGAAGCTATTTTTTCCTGTACAAAGTGAAAATCAAACTCAACATGTTTAACCTTGGAGTGAAAAATTGGGTTGGAAGCTAAATAAGTGGCGCTCACATTGTCACACAGTGGCTGCGATGGTGTAGATAGATGCAAACCGAGTTTAGAGTGTAGGGAATGAATCCAAAGAACCTCAGCTACCCCATCTGTAATACTCGATACTCAGACTTGGTGCTTACGCGAGATAGTCTTCTACTTAGAAGAGGACCAAGATATAATATTGACGCCTAGAAACGAACAACACCCACTTGTGATGCGTCGATCGCCAGGTGAGCAAGCCTTGTTAGTGTAGCTGATGATGTTTAGTGTCGGAGAAGGAGTAAACTAAAGTGAGTAGGTAGTTGTGCTCTTTAAGTACCAAAAGACTCATTTGAAAGCTTTGCTAATGGACGCCAGTGAGGTTATGCATCAATTGACAGAGCTTATTAATTGTATAAGCGATGTCCGGTCAGGTCAAGGTACAATATTGAAAGACCACCCTAGTTAGAGCAGTGCATGAAAATTGGAAAGAATTGGAGAAAGAACCATTGGTGTAGAGACCGACTTACCGTTGGCCATGTTCACTCAATGCAGAAGATCACATTTGTACTTAGACTATTTGAGTAGAAACGAGTTCTCAAAACGCTGAATGACAATATCTAGGAAGAAATAAAGATCACCGAGATCCTTAAGGGCAAATTGATTACCTAAAAAAGAAATTGAAAGATTAAGATCAGTTATACGATGTCACACAGAGTGTTTCGTGTGACACCTGTAATTAATGCAATGATGGACAATTATAAAAGTGCAAAAATAAAGGAGACAAAAGGTTGATAACACAGTTTGGCAATTCGCCTACGTTTGCGGGGCCATGCCCAGATATAAAAACATTTTACGAGTTCACAAAGTTACAAGACAATCGGACTTATACAAATAAAGACTTCTTCTTATCTTTGTCGCCGCCTCTTCCTAACTTCCCCAATGAAACTATTTTTGCGAGCTCCTTAAGATCAATCTCTTCCGAGATCTAGAAAGCAACAAGATCCCCTTGTTGTAGATGACTCCTCCCGGAATCCGTGTTATGGCAATATCTCCTTGCCCACGGTCAAAATGACAAGCTCCCCTTGTCGATAAACAGAATTCCTCCCGAGTTCAAATGCAGCCTCCTCCCGAGACTGAGCTTCAATGAAAAATAATGAAGATTGCCTCCTATGACACCGTCTGGAACACCAAGTCGTTGTCTTCTGACGCAATAAACCAACACACTCGTATAATCGATGAAATCCACAGCATAAGTAGAGTGTGTATAATAATCACAAACCCATACGCAGAAGCGTAGAGAGAGAAAGTGTAACGACTCGTCACTTTTCGGTTCTCCCGCGCAGACGTACCACCATCCGGGTTCCGGTTCGTGCAGCCATCGTACACATACTTACACATCCGGGTCATCACTGAAAGAAAAGTGACAACTTGCAAAACAAAGAAAAACTTCTCTCGTGAATAATCAAAAATCCATCAGTAGCTTCCACAGAAACGAAGGCTTAAATATGATTGGTAATTGTCATATCTTCGATTTAATTCAGTTACCAAAACAGATTTAATGCCGCAAGGAATAAGGAAGTCAAATATCACAAAATCAGTTAAGTGACACCTCGTGTGACATTTTAGGAAAGTATTGCCAACTACTTGGATATAGATCCAAAAACTTAGGAAAATATCCCATGATTAAGGAGATCTCGAAGCCTGAAATATTTCAACAAATCTTTATCAAATCGGCCTTCCAAAAGAAAGTTTTCCAAAAAACAAGTGCCTCTAGTTTTTCAAATACTTTCTTTGATCTTCAAGTTTCCTAATTTTTATTTTCACCAATTATCTTGATTTCCAATAATCATCCACTCAATAATCTGAATAGATTATTTCTTGATTACCAAGAAATAAATTATCAACTTGGAAAATAACGGAATAAAATATTATTACCATAAAGGTAATTTGCCAAAAAATCAATGCCAACAAATTTGCAATATATTTGCATTTACAGAAATGAACTTCGAAAGTAAAGACAAATCATTATCCATATGGATAATGTCGTCCACATAAACAAGCATCATCATTCGAGACATGTCCTGCTGAAATGTAAACATCGAGGAATCTGCTCAAGATACAATGAGGCCAAACTGTAACAAAGCAGTCTGTAATTTGTAGTACTAAGCACAAGGCGACCGACGAAGGCCGTGGAGAGCTCTATGTAGGTGACACACTAGGGAGGGAGTCAACATTTTGGAAATCCGGTGGTTGCTCCATGAATAGTGTTTCAGTGAGGTCCCCGAGGCGTTATTGACATCCAATTGTTTTAAGGCCACAGAGAGAACAAAATGAGGGAAAAAATTATCCGAATGGTTGTACGTTACAACCGAACTAAAGGTTTCATAGTAGTCAAGACCTTTAGTTTGGTAAAAATATAGCTATAAGTCGGGCTTTATGTCGATTGAAGGAGCCGTCGGTATTTGTTTTGAGCTTAAACACCTATTTACAGCTCACAACTTTCCCATTTGGTGGTAGAAGAATTAAAGACCACATTCTGTTTACAATTAAAGCATCCATTTCAATTTTCATAACAGCCATTCAAAGAGGATCTTTGGAAGCTTGTTTGAAGGTGGTTGGTTCTAGGGAAACCAAAGACTCAGCCCACCAAACCCTTGGTTTAAAAATACCTGCCTTGGTCCATGTTACCATGGGATGTGCATTAGGTGGACTTCCTGAAACTACAAAATATTGATCAGAGATATTTCCACAAGCGGGAGGAGAGGATGAAAGAGACAAGGGGGAATTTGGTGCAGGGACTATAGGAGAAATAAGTGGCGGAGATGGGAGAGAGGGAATGGAAGAAGAGGATAAAATAGGAAGAACTGACACAACAAAGAGAATAGGGATAGAGGTTGAAGCGCTCGTGTTAGATTTTGATGCAAGCGAAGTGTAAGGGAAATATGTCTCATTAAAAATCATATCCTGGGAAATGTATAAGCGACCAGAAAAAGGGTGAAGAGCCAGGTATCCTTTGTGAGGAAGACTATAGCCAAGGAAAATGCACTCGAGGGAGCAAGATTGCAATTTGTTAGAGGTATAAGGATGAGATTCGGATAGCAAGAACATCCAAAGACTTGGAGATGACCATAGTGGGCTTGACATGATGAAGATGTTCGAAAGGAGTTTGGAGATGAATTACTTGGGTAGGTAACATGTTAATGAGGTACACAGCAGTAGCAAAAGCAATTGACTAAAACCAAACAAGTAGATAAGCTTGAAACAACAATGCAAGACCAGTCTCAATTACGTGTCGATTTTTGCATTTGACACGACCATTTTGGACTGAGGTATATGGACAGGATAGTTGGTGATGAATGCCTCAATTTTTAAAAAATGATGATAGCGGACGAAATTCTTCTCCCCAATCCAGACAAATGGACTTAATATGTGTGCCAAATTGTGTGTGAACGAAGGAGCAAAAATTACGAAAAATTATAGGGACTTGATCTTTAGTCAGGAAAAGCCAAGTGTACCGACTGAAATTATCGATAGGAAATAATGAAAATCATTAACAAAAATAAGGGGATTTACCCCATAAGCCAGTATGAAGTAATTCAAATGGTGCAAAGGATTGAGAGGAAGAAACATTGAATGGTAAACGGTGCAATTTACTTGAGGGGCAAATTGTGACAGCCCCCGACCCGATCGGGGTCCGAAGAGGCATCACTCCGGAACATTCAAAACGGGGACTATTTTATTTTTGATAAACATAGTAGACTGGACCTTTAAAAACAAAACCTTAAAACTTTACAGAGAGAGGGAACGTTCTCTGGAATTAAAAGCGAAACGGGGAAACGGTTAAAATCAGACTACAGAACGAATGACAGAAGGGAAAGAAGGGAAACTGGAACACTTAAGGATTTGGACGTAAACCTTCTCTGGACGAGTGCAGGGAGACAGGGAGAATTGCAAACGGGGAGACAGAAATGGACGACTTGACATGCAGTGGGAAACCAATAAAATGGGAAAACAAAATTGGAAGTCATGCAGGGAAACTGGAACACTTAAGGATTTGGACGTAAACCTTCTCTGGACGAGTGCAGGAGACAGGGAGAATTGCAAAAGGGGAGACAGAAATGGACGACTTGACATGCAGTGGGAAACCAATAAAATGGGAAAACAAAACTGGAAGTCATGCCGGAAGAAAGGCTACAATGAATGACGGGGTCGGGTGATGTAGGGCAAAAGAAGTAAATAAACTGGGCAGAAGACGTAAACTACAAGCAGAAGTGGACTGTTCATCGGTAGAGGTGAACTGGGCGGAAGATGTGGGTGACGTCAGGCGGAAGACGTAGGCAGAAAATGTAAGTAAACTGGGCGGGCGATATAGACTAGCGGTGGATGTGAATAAGACAAAACAGATGACGTCAGGTGGAAGATGTGGATGACGTCAGGCGGATGATGTAATTTTAAAGGCAGCAGTGGATGCAGGCAGAAATGCACTATTCACCGGTGGATGTGAACTACAGACAGAATGGGTTCACTGTTCACCGGTGGATGTGAACTACAGACAGAAATAGAGTTCACCAGTGGATGTGAACTACAGACAGAAATGAGTTCACCGGTGGATGTGAACTACAGACAGAAATGAGTTCACCAGTGGATGTGAACTACAAACAGAAATGAGTTCACCGGTGGATGTGAACTACAGACAGAAATGAGTTCACCGGTGGATGTGAACTACAGACAGAAATGAGTTCACCGGTGGATGTGAACTACAGACAGAAATGAGTTCACCGGTGGATGTGAACTACAGACAGAAATGAGTTCACCGGTGGATGTGAACTACAGACAGAAATGAGTTCACCGGTGGATGTGAACTACAGACAGAAATGAGTTCACCGGTGGATGTGAACTACAGACAGAAATGAGTTCACCGGTGGATGTGAACTACAGACAGAAATGAGTTCACCGGTGGATGTGAACTACAGACAGAAATGAGTTCACCGGTGGATGTGAACTACAGACAGAAATGAGTTCACCGGTGGATGTGAACTACAGACAGAAATAGAGTTCACCAGTGGATGTGAACTACAGACAGAAATGAGTTCACCGGTGGATGTGAACTACAGACAAAATTTGACAACTTTTAATAGGAAGACATACGAATAGGGAGCATAAAAACAGATGGCATAAAAGTTTCAAAATTCTAAAAAGAACGATTCAGAACATGATTTTCGGACATAACAGAAAACATGACAGGAGTTTAAGAAATCAAACTGCATGGATAACTCCAAAACCAGAGACCATCCATGCACAGACCAATAGAGAGAACTCAAGGCAGTTCTAAAATATTTCAAAATATACATACAACTGTCAAATGCAGAGGTTTAAAAAAACTTAAACATCAGAACCTATACATTATCCAAATTTCCAACAGAATTCCAACAGAGTTTTAAAACAAAACCAGCAGAATCCCAGTAGAGTTTACAGACATGAACTTTACTTTAAAAACTTAAACCTCGGGACAGAAATATGTCTGGCTGCAGCAACCAACCCGTGAGCTCATCCCGCCATCTACATCAACTCATCATCTTGAGGCACAATGTTCTCATCTGGAGGATCTATACCTACAACAGGGAGTTCAACTATGAGCCTAGAGCTCAGTAAGAACATACAATGCAAAGTGATGCATATGCTATGCATGAATATTTTCAAATACATGAACATTACATTACATTTCACTTGACAGGAAGGTATAAGTGGGAGGAAGAGCTGGCGCAACAAGAGTACATACCACAACAGGACATAACAGGAGTACATGACAGGATGTCAGTCCTCATCCACACTTAACTATACATTTCATTACAGGTTTTATCTTACTTAACTTCAAACCGTGTGCAGAAAATATTTTCATGACTTTCAGAGAAAACGTGTATGCATGAACATTCATAGACAGGCGACAGAATAATAAGCAGGATATAAAACAAAACACACTTAACCTGAAACATAACCTACGGTTTAACTACCCAACGGAAATCCCAATAACATAAAACCTAGTACCTCCGTATTGTAGGGCCTTAAAGGCCAAACCTATATGTATGAACTTACATGTTTGTTGCGGAGTTGAGAGTCTTGAACGTGTTGCCTTGGTGATGCACGGACCTATGACGTGCACGAAGAGGGAAAATTAACAAGCTGCAAATGCTAACTAATAACTTAGTAGAATAAGCTTCTAGCTCCATTCAAACCTTTAGAAAACAACCCAACGTGTTTTCATGTAAAAACAATGAGTTCACTCCAAATTATTGTATCCTTAAACTTCCACAAAACTCACATTTTAACTTATCCAAACTCGTTAGCTTTAGCAGATGTTTACATTAACTGGAGAAAACAGGAGAATGGAAGTCTTTTGGAAAGGTTGCAGTCGCCTGGAGGAGAGAAAACAGAGAATAGTGGAAAGAAGCAGATGAGAAATGAGGGTTTCACGCAGGAGGAAAGAGAAAAGAACATGGTTTCTTCAACAAGTTGCCAGGTGTCACTCAACCATTGGCTTCCTCCCACCAACCTTAATTGGCTCCCTATTTTGCCCTTCCATTGGTTTTTAACTAAATTACTATTTAGTTCCACAAATCGGTTTTACGAATCACACATATTCAATTGAAAACATCGGCAAATTCGTAAAAACACGCATTGTATAAATATTCTCATTAATCTCGTTTAGTAATTCAAGGAATATTTACATAGCAAAATTGCCGGGTGTTACACAAACATTACAAAAGTAGGAAGAATTACATTTAGTGAAAAACAAATTTGAAGAAGAGGAGATAGATTGAACGGTGGAAAAAGATGGATGGCCTAAATGCTGATGCCAGAGTGCTGAAGAGATCGTTGAAGCAACCAAAGCCTTGGGAGAAACTAAGACGGGCGGAGATGGGAAGAAGTATAAGCCGTCATGGATTGAGCCGCCCATTAGAATGGTCCAGGATGTTAGATACTTGACCTCTAAATGGAAAGATAAAATGAGACACTGACATTGTTATCAAAGCAAAGTTACTAACACACGAGATAATGAGAGAGGGAAGGAGAATGGAGAATTTGGGGAAGAGAAAGAGAATGTCAAGACTCTATAAAAAAAAAAGATTTAAAGTAACTTACTGTATAAAATATTTTTTGTGGCATTCTGTTGTGCTTCTTTATTTCTAAGGGTCGTAAACGGAGCTCTGGAGTACCTTGCCAATGACCTTGGAATCGTTGAAAACAGTGTGTCACAAGGTATACCGCCATAGAAATTTCTTTCCAATTGCATTAAACTGCTTTTTCTTGAGATTCTACCGTTTTTCATTCTTCACCGGTGGCATTCTGAGTAGGATGGATTGTCAGTACGCTCCTCGCTGGTGCCACTGTTGGATCATTTACTGGTGGAGCTTTGGCCGATAAATTTGGCCGAACTAGAACTCTTCAAATAGATGCAATTCCACTCGCAGTTGGAGCATATCTCTGGTTTGTACTTTTGAATAAATTTTGATATTCAGATCATCCTTTACGACAACATACTCTTAAGTTTGTCAAAAAAAATTGCAGTGCGACTGCCCAAAGCGTACAAACTATGATCATTGGACGTATACTTGCCCGCATTGGAATCGGCATCTCATCTGCCATCGTCCCTCTTTACATATCCGAGGTGAACTTAAAAATTTCGATTTGTGTATATGCACTTTTTTGTTCTTTCTTCTTTTGTTTGTTTTATGTTTTTTTTTTTTTTCTTTTTGATTTTGATATTTAGATCTCACCAACTGAAATCCGTGGAGCCCTTGGATCTGTAAACCAACTTTTTATGTGTTGGGATTCTTGCAGCCTTATTAACTGGATTACCTTTGGCCTCGAATCCTCTGTGGTATCTCAACGTGTTTCTTTTCTTTCAAATTTATTTATTTTAAGCAAGTTTTTTTTTTCGGTTGAAAAGATAGCTCGTGGAGACATTGTTTTTATGCTGTTTATTCACATCATAGCTTATTAGGGTGCAATAAGATAATGCTTTCTTCTGTTTTAATGAATACGTGAAGATTACTTGTAGACATGCAAATGAACTGGTTTTCAAATGAGAGGATATCGACGATAAGAATTCCGATCTGAAATAATTGTAGCATCGTCTATTTACTATTGTTCTAAATTTATGGATTTATTTAAAGGTTCCTCAAATCTTTCATTGGATTTTCTTGAATATTCAGGTGGAGGACAATGTTTGGCGTTGCTATAGTATCTTCTGTTTTATTGGCCGTCGGGATGATGTTATCCCCAGAAAGTCCTCGATGGCTTTATCAGGTTTTCCAAAGAAACAGCACAATTATTACAATAAAAAATTTAGTTGAACGAAATTCAACGAAAGTGGTAAGGTGGATGGCATTTTAAGCAGTCATTATTGATTCGGTCTGTGAAGAGTCGGTCATTGTTCATCGGCGCGGATTGTTTATTCTTCAAAGGAGTTCTTCTTGTGCCGCAAGCCGTCGTTGTTTTTCTCCCAACGCTTTTGCGTGTGGGTCTGTTATTATTCATTCGATCGTTGATTGAATGTATACACACTCTGTTCGTGGCTGGATCTGGTGATATTCTGAGTAGTTGATTGGTTGCAACCGAAGACAACGACTGGTGTTACTGACGATGTTACAGGTGCGTTTATTGTGTTCTTCATTGAAGTTCAGTCTCGAGAGGAGGCTGTCTGAAACTCAGGAGGAGTTCTGATCATGGGCAAAGGGATTTTGCCATACACGAATTCCGAGATGAATCATTATCGACAAGTGGAGCTTGTCACATTTGAATTTCGGGATGAGTCATCATCAACAAGGGGATCTTGTCGTATTTAGATTCCGAAAGAGATCGATCTCAAGACGAGAGGAACTCGCAAAAATAGATTTACTGAGAAGTTTGATAGAGGCGGCGACAAAGAAAAGAGGGAGACTTAATTTGTGTTAGACCAGGTGTCTTGTAAGTTTGTGAACTCGTAAATTGTTTTTAATTCTGGGCGTGGCCCTGTCTTACTTTCTGCATTTTATTATTATTCATTATTGCACTTATTATCGGTGTCTCTTTCACAACACACTAAGACACCACGTAACTGATCATGATTTTTAAATGAAAATATTATTTTCTCTCTCGTTCAATTCTTCTTCTGCAGGTTAGTTTCTCTCTCTTCAGAAAAAAAAAAATGATTTATTTGAAAATAGTATTAAAATTAGTGTTAGCCAACTGTTTTTTCCTTTTCATTTACTTTATTCTTTATTCCACCGGCCACTGGGAAGTATACCCAAGCTTGGAATTCTCATGAAATTGGAAAATTCTACTCTCTCCTCAAATTAAATAATCGAGAAATCACAACTTTAAAAAGTGTAATAGATGAAATTCATGAGAATTGGAATTAGAAAGAATGTTCGATTCACCCATTTTACGTAATGCGATTAAATAATGATAGCTAAAAAATTGAGATCTATTTTGTTGAAAAAAAATTCAAACCATGCGCTATAAATGACCCTGAAAAAGTCATACAGAAACATGTAGCCGGAGAATCAAACTTCTTCATAATTAATAATAATTATTGATCATCTTAATTTGGAATAAATATTCATTATATTTTTCAACTTATGAAGTACAATTCATAAATTCATTTAAGCTTTAGGTCCACCTAAGTGATCAAAATCAAAAGAGTTAGTGGCAATAAAAAGAGAGCTTCAAAAGTCAAGTGGGATGGTTACGTAAAGACTTTGAAGATTGGGGAGTAGGGTCGGTCCCGCCCGCATGAGATAACGACAAACTCGAGGAGAAGTTGCGTATCGTATCGAAAGATAACGTAACATCATAAAATGAGATCGTTTTGAGTAACATGTATGTATGTCACTCGGACAGTATCAATTTAAATTGCCTATTAACAATATTTAATTAGACATTTCTAACTCGGGATAAAAATATTATATTTACATTCTAATCTTAGACTATGACATGTCACTAATTCATATGATATGTTAATTTAATTATTTATATTATACTATATTAATTCTACTGGTGAATAAATAAAATGCAAGTGTAACATCAAAAACCACAATTTGTTTGGTTGTTCGCAATCAACCATATGTGTTTCGATTTCTAACTCTTGAGGAGAGTTGAGTTATCAATATCTTATTGGATTAGAGCGTGAAGTTATTACTACTTTTTAAATAAATGAATGAAAATAATAGTTGAGAGACTCAAAATAAGATCTTCTTTCTTCTTCTTATTCTCTCTCTCCTCTCTTCACTTTCTCTCTTATCTTCTTTTAAAAAATAGATAAAGTCTAATTTAAACCTTGATCTTTGAGGTCATAGACAATTTAAACTTTAAATTATGTTTGGTTACAAATCAAACTTTACACTATCTCCAAGGAATAAGTCAAACATCGTCGTTACTCGTTGTTAAATACACTCGCGGTCGTCCACGTTTTGTACTAGGGTGACCTCATTCAAATGAGGGCGACTTCGCGATAGCCTGCATTTAGGGCGAGGCCACTCGCTTAGGGCGAAACTGCGAAATTAAGACGAAACAGTGAAATTAGGGCAATTTGTACATTAATCGGTAGGTTAATGTGGCGGTCTGAAATTAGGGTGAAATCGCGATGAAATGGTGTGAAAGATCAAAACCGCGAACAAAATTGATGGAGGGCTGGGTATTGAAGGTTGAAATTTGTCGAAACCACTCAGAAAATAGACGGAGAGAGAAGCTAGGTTGCGCGAGGTCACATTCGTGCGAAAAATGGACGACCGCGAGTGTATTTAACAGTAAGAAACAACGATGGTTGGTTTGTTTCCCAGAGATAGTATAAAGCTTGATTTGTACCCAAACTAGTATTTGTGAACAGTGAACGGAAGATGAAATTTGTGAACAGTGAACGGAAGATGAAATTTGTGAACAGTGACGGAAGATGAAAAATGTGAACAGTGATCGGAAGATGAAATTTGTGAACAGTGACGGAAGATGAAATTTGTGAACAGTGAACGGAAGATGAAAAATGTGAACAGTGATCGGAAGATGAAATTTGTGAACAGTGACCGGAAGATGAAATTTGTGAACAGTGAACGGAAGATGAAATTTGTGAACAGTGAACGGAAGATGAAATTTGTGAACAGTGACCGGAAGATGAAATTTGTGAACAGTGACGGAAGATGAAATTTGTGAACAGTGAACGGAAGATGAAAAATGTGAACAGTGATCGGAAGATGAAATTTGTGAACAGTGACCGGAAGATGAAATTTGTGAACAGTGACCGGAAGATGAAAAATGTGAACAGTGATCGGAAGATGAAATTTGTGAACAGTGACCGGAAGATGAAATTTGTGAACAGTGACCGGAAGATGAAATTTGTGAACAGTGACCGGAAGATGAAATTTGTGAACAGTGACCGGAAGATGAAATTTTTGAACAGTGACCGGAAGATGAAATTTGTGAACAGTGACCGGAAGATGAAAAATGTGAACAGTGACCGGAAGATGAAATTTGTGAACAGTGACCGGAAGATGAAAAATGTGAACAGTGACCGGAAGATGAAATTTGTGAACAGTGACGGAAGATGAAATTTGTGAACAGTGACGGAAGATGAAATTTGTGAACAGTGACCGGAAGATGAAATTTGTGAACAGTGACGGAAGATGAAATTTGTGAACAGTGACCGGAAGATGAAATTTGTGAACAGTGACGGAAGATGAAAAATGTGAACAGTGACGGAAGATGAAATTTGTGAACAGTGACGGAAGATGAAATTTGTGAACAGTGACGGAAGATGAAAAATGTGAACAGTGATCGGAAGATGAAAAATGTGAACAGTGACGGAAGATGAAATTTGTGAACAGTGACCGGAAGATGAAAAATGTGAACAGTGACGGAAGATGAAATTTGTGAACAGTGACCGGAAGATGAAAAATGTGAACAGTGACGGAAGATGAAAAATGTGAACAGTGATCGGAAGATGAAAAATGTGAACAGTGATCGGAAGATGAAAAATGTGAACAGTGACCGGAAGATGAAATTTGTGAACAGTGACCGGAAGATGAAATTTGTGAACAGTGACCGGAAGATGAAAAATGTGAACAGTGATCGGAAGATGAAATTTGTGAACAGTGACCGGAAGATGAAATTTGTGAACAGTGACCGGAAGATGAAAAATGTGAACAGTGATCGGAAGATGAAATTTGTGAACAGTGACCGGAAGATGAAATTTGTGAACAGTGACCGGAAGATGAAATTTGTGAACAGTGACCGGAAGATGAAATTTGTGAACAGTGACCGGAAGATGAATTTTGTGAACAGTGACCGGAAGATGAAAAATGTGAACAGTGACCGGAAGATGAAATTTGTGAACAGTGACCGGAAGATGAAATTTTAAAACAGCGGAGGATGCAATCGGAAAACATAGTTTTAAAGGCAGAATTTGTCAACATTTAACAGAAAGACAAACAAACAGAGAGCATAAAAACATAAACGTTTCAAACCTTCAAAACCGATTCAAAATATGATTTTTCAAACATAACAGTAAACCACAGCAGAAACTTAAGAAAAATCAAATTACATGGATAGCTCTAAAACCAGAAACCATCCATGCACAGGCCAACAGAAAAATATTCCAACAATTCCAGAATACTTCAGAACGTAATTCAACTGTCAAATACAGAGGTTTTGAATATCAATACAGATTTCCAAAAGTTCTACAGAAACTTGACATACATTTCAAATTTACCAAAACAGAAGTTTTAAAACAAAACACAAAGTCTATACAGGACTCGACTTAACTTTCAAAAATACACGCTCACAGGAATACATCTTGTCTGACTGCAGCAACCAAACCCCCCATGAGCTCAATCCGCCAACCTCCCAAACTCATCAGCTTGAGGCACAAAATCCTCATCTGGAGGATCCATACCTACAACAGGGAGTTCAACTATGAGCCTAGAGCTCAGTAAGAACATACTAGAATGCAGTGATGTATATGCTGTGCATGAACATTTTTAAATACATGAATATTACACTACATTACATTTCACTGGACAGGAAGGTATAAGTGGGAAGAAGAGCTGGCGCAACAGGAGTACATGTCACAACAGGACATAACAGGAGTACATGACAGGATGTCAGTCCTCGTCCACACTCAACCACACATTACATTACAGGTTTTAACTTTCATTACTTCAAATCTGGTGCTCAAAAACATTTACATGATTTTTCCAGAAAACTTGTATGCATGAACAGAATATGGTGCAAAACTTAACATGTACAGGAGACAAAATAAAGACAGACATGATACAGAACAGGATTTACTCAAAACTTAACCTGCAACCTAACTACCCAAACCAAGACCTAGTACCTCCGTGCTGTAGGGCCTTAAGGGCCAACATATACGCATGAACTTACCTGGTTGCTGTCGCGTTGATGTTCTGAATGTCTCAGAAATGCTCGGACCTGTAGCATGCATGTAGAGAATTTAAAACACGCTACAAATGCTAACTAATAAGCTCTTAGAAATCAACAGCAACATCTTTCAAATCCTTAGAAAACAACAACGTGTTTTCATCTAAAAATAGTGAGTTTTCACCAATACCGAAACCCTAAACTTCGGTAAAACTCACATTTTAACTTATCCAAAATGTTAGCTTAGTAGATGATTACCTTTGCTGGAGAAACAGAAGGTAATCAGGAAAAAATTGAGGTTAAAAATCGCTGCTGGTCGCCTGGAAAAGAGAAAACAGAAAGGAGAGGTAAAAGTGAGCTTCACGTAGGAGGAAGAGAAGACATATCTTCTTCAACAAGTTGCCAAGTGTCAACCATCAATTGGCTTGTTTCTACCAACCTTAATTACTTCCACATTTACCCTTCCATTGAACTACAACCAATATAATTTGTTTTGGTTAGTTGGCCATTAGTTTGGTTCTCCCTTAAACATCCCATCATTTCAACCAAAACATTCATTGAATTGAAATAATATTAATTCCACTTATACAATTCGGGGAAACAATTACATGGCAAAAATGCCGGGTGTTACAATAAAAGTTAAATTTGTCTGAAATTCCTACCGTAAATTCAAATTGGAATAATGAGAGATAGTTTAGTGTATGTTTTTAAGGTGAATTTAACTTTTACTTTAGGGATTTCGAGAGGAAATGAGAGTATTTTGGAGTTTTAGCAGAACACGTGTCAAATTTAATGAGAGGGTTTGAATTGCAAACGGTGTATACGATAGGGTCTGATTGAGACAAAAATAAACGTTAGGAACCAAATGACCACTGACCACATAAGTTAGGGCTAAATTAAATTTTTTCCTATATTCTTTGTTAAGTCAAACTAGAGTACTTGGGAAATGAATCACCCACACGAATGGTCAATTGTCGTAGCTTTTTAAGAAACAATGATAGTTGTGCTTTTAAATAATAAGGTGAAAAAAATTACATTCATTAAAAGTGATTTAACAATTTTAATATTTAACGAATTATGATATTGAAAATCAAAAGAGAGGGGGAGAAAATGAACTGTCGAATGTCATTATTCAAAATTTTAAAAGATTAAAATGAAAACATTAATATTGTAACAAGCAAATTCAGAATGTAAAAATTGTTGCAAGTAAAAAAAAAAAAAAAAACTCTTTTTATTTTTTGTTATCAAACACTGATAAAATTATGAAATACGAAATTTTAACTACGGGAACTTATATGAGTCAAAATTAGATGACAATTTAGCAATAAACTCGAACATATAATTAAATTTAAGTGGTGAAACAATTTGTTTTCTATAAATTATTTTGGTGTAGATTGGATCCAAAAAGTTGGAGAGAAGAGGACAAGTGACAAATATATAATTTCAATGAATTAACGATGAAAATGATGTAACATTGAGATTAATTAGTTGTGATCTACTCTCATTTGTCTCATGGTCCCCCGCTTCCCTATTTGAAATCCACTCAGCCTTGACCAAAAAAGACAACTTTTATTTTTTAATTCATAAATATAAAATTAATTTTTTGAATTTTTTTCAGCGATTTATTAACATTATTTGTTTTTATAAAAAAAAAAAGTTAAAAGTTTAATAATAGAGAGAGAGATTTAGTCTCAATGTCCGTGCAATTAAGATAGAAAAGTTACATCACTATATTTATTCCGTGCAATTAAGATAGAAAAGTTACATCACTATATTTATAGATGAACAAACTTAATATATTTGGTTAGTAAAAAACATTAATTTTTAGGGTAATTATTGATTTGAACCCTGGACTATACACGTTTTTTCAATTCGGCCCATGTACTAAAAAAACTGGCAAACAGAACCCTGTATTTTGATTGTGTTATCAATTTTAACCTTCTATCAATAATTTCATTAAACCCTCATTGAAAAAACTAACAAACGATCTTAGATTCAGTTGAAATTTTTACCACATATTCACTACTTAATGAGAAGATAATTTGAAAATTTTTGTGATTTTTTAACACATATACGATTTATTGAAATTTTATTTTAGTATTTTATAAAAATATTATAATAAATCATACAAATTTTAGAAACTCACGAAACTTTTTTTATTATCTACTCATGATAGGTTGAATATGTGGAAAAGTTTTTAAATAAATGAAATATTGTTTGGTATTTGTTTAAAAATTAATTTATAAAATAAAGAAGAAACTGAAATTAATTTAAACAAATATCAAACGATATTAGATTTATTTGAAACTTTTTCTAGATGTTCACCGTATTATGAGTAGATAATAAAAAAATTTACGTAATTTTTTAAAACTTGTATGATTTATTATAATATTGTTAAATAATACTAAAATAAAATTATAATAAATCGTAGATGTGTTAAAAAATCACGAAAATTTCCAGATTATCTTTTCATTAAGTAATAAACATGTGGTAAAAATTTTAACTGAATCTAAGATTGTTTGGTAGTTTTTTCAATGAGGGTTTTATGAAATTGTTGATAGAAGGTCAAAACTGATAACAGAATCAAAGTACAGGGTTCGGTTTGCCGGTTTTTTTAGTACAGGGGCCGAATTGAAAAACGTGTATAGTACAGGGTTCGAATCGATAATTTTCTTAATTTTTAAAAGATCTCCTAAATTAATTTAAAGAATACTTTGGTCTAACTTCACTACAATCCTAGTAAAAGTTTAAGTCGAAGTCATATGGTGATCTTTCGGTTTCCATCGAATGGTTTTTATGTTAAATCTAGTATTCTTTATTCACTTACATTTTATAATTTCATATCGTGTATTTTGCATTTAATTTTATTTTCGATAAGTTGAAAATGAAGAGTGACACCCAATTATTGATTTTATGGCTTAAAAAATTCTTAAATTTTAATCGTAGTAACATGACACGACTCGACTTATGAATAACCTAATTCCTGGTTGTCGTGTGCCATAAAGATTATATTTTTAGCTCATGATGACTTGACTTAACTAGTCCGATGTAGATGAGATGGATTTAAAATTTTTATGGACTCACTCGATTTGGCGAGTTCGATAAGAATGAACATCTTCAACTTCTAACAAAGTCATCAATAAAGCAACTTTAAAATAAAGAAGACATTTTTATCTTCCACCCAAATAAAGAAAACTTAGTATGTGCATGCATAATTTTGCTTTTCTATGGTTTAGAGGTAATTACATAAAGGGCAATTATCCTCTCATGAAACTCTTGCTTTTTATTTTTTTAATCACAACCTTCCATTTAAAAAGAGAAGCCTTTTAGGGGGGCTTTTTTGACATTTCACTACGCCCATTGGAAAGATAGGGGTTTTGTCCTTTTTTGGGTTTAATGGCAAAATCAATATAGAATGAAGGAAAGTTTATTTCTTAATTAATTACTTTTAAAAAAGATTATTTCTTGGAAAGAAATATAATTAAATGGTTGACTTTTTTAATTCTTATATAATCTCAAAATAATCTCTAAAATTATTGTAATATTATAATATTCATTTGATTTCTTGTAGACACGTATGACATTAAAATTTGGATAAAAATATATTAAATAATTACATTGCGCTATTAACTACAAAATCCAAAGAGGATATATGTGGTCTAATATTCATTTTTCTTGGCAAAATACAAAAAATCATTTGATCATCTATATAATGATTAGTTGTAAAAATTTAGTAGAAAATTGACGCACGAATATTACACGAACATATAAAAATAAAAAATAAAAATCATTTTTCTCTATCATTTTCTTTTTATAGAATGGAACGAGCATGATTGATTGTGAGAGAGACACGTAGAATATATGTCAGAATATGTGAGTCACTCAATAAAAATTTTAACCGTCTCTAAAAGTCTAATTTATAAATTACCCTAAAACTTAATTAAAGATCAATTATAACTCGAAGATTTTATTACCTAATTATTATTAATGTAATTATTGTACACAATTTTGTTTTAATAGCATTCCAAATCTATCTTTTAGCGTTTGAAACTATACAATTTAATTTATATTATGAGATATTTGATTAGAATAAAGGGAAAACTTATAGTCAATAAAAATATTGTATTTAAATTGTAATATTTCTTGTCACGTATTTTATTATATTATAATAAATCATTAATAATTTCATCAATCCCATTATGTTCATATCTAATTTTAACTCATAAAGATCAATTTATTATTAATTATTTAATCAGGAGTTTGTGCTTTATTCTAATAATTATAATTAATTAATATAAAGAAGAGAGAAGAAGCATTAGATATTATTCTTTCACGCCACCTGGTGAATGGCCGTCCAACTTTCTTCCATGGCTATAAAGCTCTCTCCGTCACTATTTCTGCCTCTCTCTCCGTCTCTCTCTCTCTCTCTCTCGCGAAGAATCTTCGCCCATACTGACTCCACTTGGCCATCCAGCGAAGACCCTTTCTGTATCGAACTCCATTTTTTTACTTCTCTGCCGGCGGTGAGTTTCCCAATCACCGCCATGGATGATGGGCATCTTCAATTTTTTGTTGACGAGACTTCCTTTTACAACCGCATTGTGCTGGGCAGTCTGCTTCCGACCGGCTTGTGGGACCCACTTCCCCATTTCTTCCAAACATGGCTCCGAAACTACATTGGTGGAATCTTAATCTACTTCATCTCCGGTTTCCTCTGGTGCTTCTACATCTACTATTGGAAGCGCAACGTCTATCTTCCTAAAGGTCTCTCTCTTTCTCTCTCTTCTTATTGCTCTTGTTATTTTTTTGTCTGCGTTTTCCCTCTTTGTTTTTCAATTGTTCTCCTTGTGCATGTCCATTAGACTTACATGTAGGACGGATGATGTTTGCTGGTTTTTCTCAATCTGGGTAATTTTTGTTCTTCTAGTATATTTTCTTCATTGTCAATGGAGCTAGAAAGTATCCATCAGTGTCAACCGCGATTAGTGATCAATTTGTTTATTTACTTATATGGATCATTTATATTTTTGTTTCCTTTCCATTTTCAGTGTTGAATCGGGGTAATTAGCATAGACATTTTCTAGAGACTGATTGCTGTCTGTCTCATAGTTTTTTGTTCTTGACAGATCAATTTTTAATGGGCAATTTTTACTTGCCTGTGTCAAAACGTATTGTTTGGATCTGGCTCAGATCTTTACAGTTCAACCTTGTTTTAGATCGATTAGTGTTAAAACGCTATATCTCTTGAAAAATTATATCTCCTGGTGGCTTCTTGGCCGGTTTCAATGATGCATTCTGCACTTATAATATTTTTTTTTTTTTTTTTTTTTTTTTTTTTTTTTTTTTTTTTTTTTTTTTTTTTTTTTTTTTTTTTTTTTTTTTTTTTTTTTTTTTTTTTTTTTTTTTTTTTTTTTTTTTTTTTTTTTTTTTTTTTTTTTTTTTTTTTTTTTTTTTTTTTTTTTTTTTTTTTTTTTTTTTTTTTTTTTTTTTTTTTTTTTTTTTTTTTTTTTTTTTTTTTTTTTTTTTTTTTTTTTTTTTTTTTTTTTTTTTTTTTTTTTTTTTTTTTTTTTTTTTTTTTTTTTTTTTTTTTTTTTTTTTTTTTTTTTTTTTTTTTTTTTTTTTTTTTTTTTTTTTTTTTTTTTTTTTTTTTTTTTTTTTTTTTTTTTTTTTTTTTTTTTTTTTTTTTTTTTTTTTTTTTTTTTTTTTTTTTTTTTTTTTTTTTTTTTTTTTTTTTTTTTTTTTTTTTTTTTTTTTTTTTTTTTTTTTTTTTTTTTTTTTTTTTTTTTTTTTTTTTTTTTTTTTTTTTTTTTTTTTTCTTTTTCTTTTTTAAATATTTGGTTAGTCTAGCAGTATATTCTTGTTATATGCGGTCACACTCTTTCCGGTAGAATCTATTTTCTTCGAAATTGTTCATGGAAATTGCAGATTGTAGACTTGGCTAATTAATTACTGTCTTCTACAACACAATTGAATAGTTTAGATTACAAATTTTCGGTATAATTGTCTATTACTTAAGACAAACGTCCATTTTTACTATCAGTTGGGAAGTGTCTTTTTCTAAATCATAGTAATACAAAGCGTTGGACTTCTTTTTGCAGATGCCATCCCGTCAAATCGAGCGATGCTCTTACAAATCTATGTTGCAATGAAAGCCATGCCATGGTATAGTGCTCTTCCAACTGTTTCAGAGTACATGGTTGAAAATGGGTGGACAAAGTGCTATTCAACAATAAATGACGTCGGCTTTCTTTCTTACGCCATTTATGGTGCCATCTATCTTATAATTGTGGAGTTTGGAATTTATTGGATGCACAGAGAGCTGCATGACATCAAACCTCTGTACAAATATCTTCACGCAACCCATCATATCTACAATAAGCAAAATACTCTTTCTCCATTTGCCGGTGAGTTTTAGACATCTAAAATCACTTTTTATTGATGCCACTCTCACAAATATGTTTATTAGACCTGTATATGCATGAATATATCTGCATTGACTTCTTTTAAAAAGAAAATCATAGCTGCACTGATTTTGATCTTCGATTTATACACGTCAGGAGAGTTTCTTTTAGGCTAATTTGTCGACGGAAGGATTGCATGCATGAGAAATTTGCAATGTTTTGTCTTTTACTCAAAAGAGCAGAAAATTTTGAATGATTTTGCCGTTTACATTTACTCATGCGCCGAACGAAGACTTGAAATTACATTATCGACCGGTGGAAAAACGTCAATCCTCTGTCTCATCAAAATTGGTTTGTGAGATTTTTGTAACTTTTGATTTCATTTAGAGCATCAAAACAATGAGTTAAAGCTACATGCATCCAAGTCTGGGTGCTTCAATTGTGCTGCCTTTTTAATACCCTCATGTGACACTCTTGCTGATGCCTAGTCATTCCTATGAAAGTATGCACACTTTTTCAAGTATGAGAAGTATATAATAATAAGTAGTTGTATGCACATGTTTTGGCAACGCACGTCTAACTTCCTATGCTTGAATATATTAAAATGTTGATTGGTACTTTCCTTATGGTCTCCACGTAGTGAGTTTTTTTAGTTCCATGTGCTTGACCATGGAAATCTTGATTTACATGTCGGTGTCAGGCTTGGCGTTTCACCCGCTTGATGGAATACTCCAGGCCGTGCCGCATGTGATGGCTCTGTTTGTAGTGCCAACCCATTTCAGGACACACGTTGGTTTCATTTTCTTGGAGGGAATTTGGACGGCAAACATTCACGACTGTATCCACGGGAAGTTGTGGCCAGTCATGGGGGCTGGCTACCACACCATTCACCACACGACTTATCGTCATAACTACGGCCATTACACGGTAGGGATGGATTGGATGTTTGGAACCCTCCGTGACCCGGAAGACGATGAGTCCAAAATGATGTAGGGAGATGAAGTTTTCTGAATCTGATTGGCTATTGGTTTGCAGCAGTTGTTTGAGATTTTGTAGGGATATTTTAATATAATTCATAATGTTTTTTTTTATTGAAGCTTCCCTTGTCTTGTTTCCAATCTCATCCAGTTTTATATGCCGACTCTGTTTTTACAAAGCTGTTGTATTCAACATTCTAATGCAACTTTTGCTCTTCTTGACAAATACATTTTTATCTTTTATTCAATGTTTTTGAGTATAATACAGAAGAAGTATACTTATAACTCAAGATACAGAGCATAAAAGATACAAACAAACAACAGACTCCAATTGTTAATATACATCTTGTTGAATCAATCGAACGGACGAATCAATCAGAGTAATAGAGCCTAACCTTGTTGATATGGTCAGTGCTCGTGCGACACTTTTCGGGCTTGTTTGACTTTCTATCCTTGTCCACTCGGCTGTCTAAGCTGTTTCTAGAACCTTCAAGAAATTTGGCTTCTGTGTCAGCTGGTTTATTCTTAGAGTTTGAAGTTCCCTTGGTTTTGCCAAAACCATTTCCACCTGATTTTGATTTCCCAAGTGAGATCACAAATTTCTTTAGATGTTTAATGTATTCTGGGTAAAGCTCGAGATTGCAATGCCCACCCCCGCTTAGCCAAAGAGGCTCATACTTTTGTTGACAAAGCTCCCAAAGTTGCTTTGCGTGCGAGCAATCCACAACTTCATCAGATGTTCCCTGCGAGATATAAACATCGTATAGACCTAGTCATTATCCATTCTCAATAGAACTAACGAGAATAAAAAAGGACATCAATGAAAACAGAGAAGATTTTGCTTACATGTATAATGAGAATAGGACAGTTTACCATACCAATCTTGTCAATATTCTGAAGAAAGGAGATAAATAAGGACTCATATTTGGAATTAAATAACAAAGTACTGTAAGATAGAAAGCTTATACCTTGTAGATATCAAACCAATATGTACGTCTAGCAGGGTACAACACCCTTAATCCAGACAAAATGGGACTATGCAAAACAACACCTTTCAAATTTGATATGCGCGAGGCTAGATCGAGAGTGGGACCACTACCGACAGACTGACCATATAATATTAATTCTTCATCTCTAACTCCATACTGTTCCTTGAGGCAGTTATATACCGCATCAATGTCCGAATATGTATTATACTCAGATGGCTGTTTCAAAAGCAAAAGGATACATTACTCACCGGAGCATACACCAAACATTGAATTTGAAAAGTCTAGTAATTTCCACAGATGGATACAAATTTATGGTATATGAAGTTCTCTCCTCATCTCTAAGCTGAACCAAATCCCAATCTAGGCCAGATTTGCAAAATATTAGAAGATGCCACTCTTTATTGTTTTTTTCTTCTCTTCACACTCCATTTACAATTGCAGGAACATATTGATTTATATGCTATGTTAGAAAGAGTTCAAGGTTAGTACATCCATAACATATTTAAATGTACATATTGATATCTAACTCTTCATGTGAATTCTGGTTAAATATGGTAATATAAAGGCTTTCCAATGATATATTGCAGTTGTTGATAAAAATGTAAATGGTAGAATCACATAATTATTTATCAGTGATAGATAAACTAGTGGGTAGGGGTTTAAACAACTTTTTTCTCCAATTGAAGTCTAAACAAACTAGAAAGAGAAAAGATAGACAAAAACCAATCCAACCTTTCCTGTTGATTGTCCATACCCAGAGTAATCGTATCTGCCATCACGAAAGGAAGTTGTCATTTCATAGAACAATCAATTAATATACATGAAGTATTTGAAAAAAAAAAAAAAGACATTATAAAGATATACATCCAGCGATATTTCTTTCAAATACAAAAATGCGTAAAATATAAGGTAGACGGTTGTACAAGTGGTGGTAATATGCCCTGTTCAGGGAGTCTCGGACTTGAAATATAAAATTGTAGCATAGACTACTAACTAAAACGTAGAAATTGCTACTGAATGTAGATAAATAATAAAAGCATTGAAGTTTAAGAACAACAGTAGAGATTTTTTCCCCATTCAGCCAACTTCGTGAGTTAGATGTGCATATCATATGTCAATACCCTCCGCTTCGACTAAAGCATGAAACATTAAACAATAATCAGTTCAATCAACAGCTGAAAGCCTAGTGTATCAAAGCCATTTGGAACCTAGAAAAAGACATGTCGATAACTTAACAACGAATACAATACACCAAGGGGAAGCAAAGTAAGGTTCTGACTGCTTATTTCTCTTCTAAAATGAGCTGCATGGTTTGTAGATATTTACTTCGAAAAGTTACTAAATGATTAATGATTTAGCTGATCATATAAAGGTCCCTGATAACCCAATTTCGAAGCTGATTACATTACGTCCTCTGAAAACAATTACACGCCTAATAGAGTGAAAATAAGTAATTCTAAACCAAGTAGTGAACTTCTCAAAAATCCTACGTAGATGTGACATGGGGGTTAGAGAAACTACTACAGAAGGCTAAGATCTAAGTTGTCGCGAACTTCCAAGTAAAAACTTCATTTACCCCCTAAGAGTTGAAGATTTCATGATTCCGACAGCATAATCCGACATTCGTGGTCAAGATTAAAGTGCAATATGTAAATTTCAGCCAGCAATCACACTCATAATGCTAATCCTACGATTAGAAGAATGAAAAACAATTACCCTATCAGATTCACTCGAAGACGATTGCTCAATTCTACAAAAAGCTCGAACATCTGCCCCAAATCAGCTGCATTTCCGTGAGAGTAAATCATAGTAGCTGAGGCCTTGCTATGCTTGACATGAAAGGCCACGATATCATTACCCCGACGAGTACGAAGCTTCAGAACATCGACATCGTCGCGGCGAGGGGCCTCCGGGATGTAGATTCTTCCGTCGGAAGACTCATCGGAGTTAACAGTGTAAGACGGCGGATTGGGTGGGAAAAAGGCGAATTTAGCTGCGATTGAAGAAGTGACTCCGCCCATGCTGTCCTTTTCTCATCAGACGATTCAGACTCATAAAGCCTTACAGCTGTATCAAACTTCAGGAGGCTGAACGAAGATCTTAGTGAGAGAGAGATAGTTGACCTTCTACTTAGAATTCAACGAAGAGAAGGGCAAAAACAGAAGAGAGAAGAGGCCAAAACTACATCGAAATTGCAGGATGGAGAACAAAAGCAAAGGAGGCGGGCCGTGGGGACAGAAGGCGGCGGCGCGTAGGGAGAAATCCGACCCGACAGACGTTGCCAAAAGTGTCTGGTTTGAATTTGCCTGAGAAGAGAGACAAATCACCTGCTTCATAGAATACGGAGCTTCGCCACGTGTCAACCTGGTATAAAAATCCTAAACTGCAATCATTAACAAATTCACCCTTAAATTATATTTTGATCTATAAAACAACCCTCAACGGGAGTCCATTCATCGAGAGCGGGCTCTCGATCACCTCTCCTTGCATCAAAACGATGAAATCCAGAATCCTTCTCTTCAAACGCGGGATCCCGCTCTAGAATTGTTGTATTGGGATATGTGGTAACATTTCCTCAAAATTAAAATATTTATTTACAAAAAAAAAAGAAGAAGCTAAATCAAGTAATTACAGACTCTCTCCCTTACAAAATGCTTGTTTTATGCACACTCTAATCAAAACAGTTTAGATGGTCTCTTTTTTTTTTTAACTAATGAAGCTCAACACTATAATCCCAGTTTATGAACATGTATTTATATGATTTACCCCCGTAAATAAAGGGGACGAAACCGGCGAGATGCACTCGACACGAGCTCCCGGTAAATGGCAGATAACATCACTAATCCTACATTGTTCGGTTCACCATCTTCATCTGTCAGAACATGATCAGTCCAAGTGTTAGTAACTTCATTTAGTAGCAAACTACCTAAATTATCTGTCAATATGCCAGAATGAATGTAGAAGAGATGCTTACCCATTTATCGGTCACAAAATTGTCCGGCGAAAACGGGGAGGGCATGTTCCTTAAAAGTCCTACATCGTCGTCTCCAAAATCGACTACTTCAGCTTTTCGAGCTGTCAATTCTTCGTTCTCTAGTCCTCTTAAGGCCTCCAAGACTTTACTCATAGAAGGTCTTGCATCTCTCTCGACTTGTAAACACTGAAAAGCCAATTCTGCTATCAATTCTATAATCCTTCTCGCTGCATAATCCTTTTCAAACCCGAGAGATGGATCGACTAACTCGACCAATGCATGTTTTTGAATTTTATTGACTGCCATGTTGGCCAAATTGATATCCATTCGATGCCTGGACGTATCGACTGCTTGTAATGACGATATTAACTCGATCAAGACCACCCCAAAGCTATAAACATCACTCTTATCAGTAAGATGGTAGCACTGGTAATACTCCGGATCGACGTATCCAGGAGTCCCTTGTGGGGCCGTTGAAACATGGGTCACATTCGTTGGAAAAAGCCTCGATAACCCGAAATCAGCCACTTTTACGTGAAAGTTGTGGTCGAGAAGAATGTTGTCGGTTTTGACATCTCGATGAATAATGTCCGATCTATGGAGGTAAGCCAGAGCATCGGCTGTCTCTATGGCGATTCTCAATCGAAGAGGCAAAGTGAGCAAACCGGAGTTAGCTCTGTTTCTATTGAGATGGTATGCCACTGTTCCATTCGAAACGAATTCATATACGAGGAGGAGCTCTTGGCTATGTCTCGATGTGCATCCGTAAAGCTTCACGAGGTTAGGGTGTTGCAAACGAGTGAGAATCTCTACTTCATTCTGGAACTGCTCTACGCGTTTCAAATTATGTTCATAAAGGCGCTTAACGGCAACAGCTCGGTTGTCTCGTAGCGTGCCTAAAGAAGAACCAATACAAACAATGCAAATCACGTAAACAACATGCACAAAACTCACATTGCATATAGAAGAATTTTCTTACCATAATAAACCGTTCCGAAGCCTCCGTCTCCAAGTTCTTTAGACACGTGAAAATTATCGGTGGCTTCTTGGAGTTCTTCGTAGCTAAAGACTTGTGCTCCAAAGTAGTTGCTCTTGCTCCCTCCCTTCTCAGAGATGAATTTCGAATAGGGATAAGAAGGAATGCTTTTGGAGAGGTTTGTAGAGGGAGAGGAAATGCCATTGCTTGAAGGAGGGGAAGGAAGGTCTTTGCATTTAGACTGAAATGCTAACTTCTTCTTTTTTTGTCTAACAAAGACCACCCTGCAGCCTAAAAGCAGACCCAAAATGGCTGCACATCCAACCGAAACACCTGTAGACAAGACAAATATCGTATTTACGACATTAAAACAATAACAAACCTTAATAAACATTTTTACACGACAATAAGGATTACCTATTATGATGGGTGTTTTGACACTTTTATTTCCTTCTGCTGCTTAAACCAAAATGAGACAAGAAATCAGTACTTCTACGTGAGAATAAACTTGTCCATGTTCATATATATAATCATTCTCCTTCACTAATTCTCTCATAACAGCATAATTTACATTTGAATTGTAATAATAAAAGTACTCATAAAAAAGACGACAGGGTCTTCGAATGCGCAGTCGCGTTCCATTGCCCCAAAATTTTTAAACTGGAAAACGTGGTCGGAACAGAAGATATCGAACAAATATTATTTATAATATGCTTCCCCTAATCTGTGTCAAATTCCACTTAAAAACAGATGATGATTCCATGTAATGCACTGTGGACATTGATTTACCTGTACTAGCTACAACAACTCAGACAGAAAGGGCATGAAACCCTTTCCAATGGGAAGCCAAGATTCTACACCAATGTCAACTAATCGGCTTAGATAATAAATGCCAGCGTAGAAAACATGAGTAAGATTCTGTAGCATAAAGTTTGGAGAAGAAAAGCCAACGGATACAACAAGAAGAAGAAATCAAGGAAAAAGAAAGGAAAATTTTAATCAACTAGTTCGAAGATCTTCTTTCACTTGCCATTTTTCTTAGAAATATGAAGTATATTTAAATACTATTTTGCTGAAAGGTTCAAAAGTCCAATTTCTAGAACTTCAGAGTAGCTGGTCAATCAAGAAATGAACTTCCAAGTGATTGTTTATTGGCAGCTTCCATGCATGCGATGTGTTGACTAATTATTCATTTCTTAAAATAAATTATTAAAAAAATTACCAAATTCTGTAATTGGATTGGAAAACAATGAAGATGAGCCTTCTCCTCCATTATGGAGCAACTAAAGATCAAGGACTGAGTTAAACAAACAAAAAAAAAAAAAAAAAAAAAAAAAAAAAAAAAAAAAAAAAAAAAAAAAAAAAAAAAAAAAAAAAAAAAAAAAAAAAAAAAAAAAAAAAAAAAAAAAAAAAAAAAAAAAAAAAAAAAAAAAAAAAAAAAAAAAAAAAAAAAAAAAAAAAAAAAAAAAAAAAAAAAAAAAAAAAAAAAAAAAAAAAAAAAAAAAAAAAAAAAAAAAAAAAAAAAAAAAAAAAAAAAAAAAAAAAAAAAAAAAAAAAAAAAAAAAAAAAAAAAAAAAAAAAAAAAAAAAAAAAAAAAAAAAAAAAAAAAAAAAAAAAAAAAAAAAAAAAAAAAAAAAAAAAAAAAAAAAAAAAAAAAAAAAAAAAAAAAAAAAAAAAAAAAAAAAAAAAAAAAAAAAAAAAAAAAAAAAAAAAAAAAAAAAAAAAAAAAAAAAAAAAAAAAAAAAAAAAAAAAAAAAAAAAAAAAAAAAAAAAAAAAAAAAAAAAAAAAAAAAAAAAAAAAAAAAAAAAAAAAAAAAAAAAAAAAAAACCTTCTCCAAAATGAATTTGAATGAAAGGAGGGATGAATTGTTGGAAAAATCAACAGCTTACTTGATCCACAAGTTGATGAAGATGATCCCTTCTTGCAAAAGCAAGTAAATGCACCAGAATACGAGTCTGAACCACACAAACCTTCCGATCTTTGGCATTCATCACACAAATCGCTGGTGTTAATCTTCCACTCTAATCCAAAACCAGCGTCTATCGCACTAATCAAACTCTCTTTGACCATATTGCTAGCCAAAGTCTGGATTTCTGATTCGAAAATCCAAAGATGAACATTTCTATTGCATAAGTCTATCATTTGACCAACTATATCGGTCGATACAGAATTCTGGGTCACAAAGAAGTTTGCATAATCACTTCCATTTATGGCGCAGTTGAATCGAGTAGTAAAGGTAGAACTTGGTATAAGCTCAAATCCTGAGCATCCATAGAATAGAATTAGCTCTTGGCTAGTTGAGGTATAGCTAAAGGACGTTTCATCCAAGGTGGAATTAACAAGGTATTGAGGACAAACATCTTTCCAATAATCCAATCTAGAAACCTTAAGAGTGTTTGCTCCATTGATTTCGAGGACTCTGTAACGTGTCGAAGCGATACGTGATCAACGGGAATTCGCCACTGCAGTTCAACTGAAACTCAGGGTGGCCACAATAACTTGGCCGATTTTCTCCCCAGAAAGGATAGCTGAGAGTTGAAATATGAGCACACTGGAATGTAGAACTGCAGTTTATGTACTGCTCATCATCTGCACCTAGAGATAATCGAACTTGAACTAAGATTACGATCACGATTATGCTCGTGAAGATAGGAGACATGATTTGGGAGAGATTATAGATATTCATTGAGAGAGAGGTGGATGTTATAGCTGGGTTTTGGGGTGTTTAAGTTTTCCAAGAAAGCTTCAAATAAAAAATTTAGTTGGACCTGGTCAATGAAATAGTTAAAAATCACATTTTCAAACTTCCCCTTTGCATAATCTAAGTTAGGCAGGCAGGTCTTGATGAACTAAAAGCACATAAAGTCCAGAGAAATAAACTTCTTAGTCAATTGTTCTGTTTAAACCTCTGTGTTGCCATCAACAATGATCTTTCTTTTAGTTATACTGTATCTATACAATTACCCAGAAGTATAAAATTTTACGACCTGAATATAATTTTAGATTGGGGCTAAAAGTTGAAGTACCGTATCAGCCACAAAGCTTCAAGATATCAAACGCACCCATTAGTCTTCTGTCAATCACCTACGTACGCTAAAGGAATAAACTTTCTTTTCAGTTAGTTCATTTTTTTCTACAATTGCCCATTCCATGACTCAGCAGGTTTGAATTTGTTAAACCTGCTTTGATCATAATGACTTTTTCGTAATGGTTATATACAATAAATAAAAGCTAGAAGTTAGGAAACTAGAGAAGCCAAAGTCCGAGTCAAATCTGACTAATTCTTCCCCTCCAAAAAACTCTAGAATCAGTAAAAATGAGATCAACGTGAGTGGGATGTTGGTAAAGAGAATAAAAAATTATATCCACCACCAAAATAAAATATTCTCGGTACACAAACTTATCTAGAATGCAAAGACAACGACAAAACTTGAATGCAGACATAAAAAACATGCCGGATTCAAAGAAAGACTTTGATCCAAAACCAGAACTTACGGCATCCAACTCTCTTGACTTTAAAAGCCCGTGATTTTTCTACATGAACGAGAAAAAAGAAGGGTCTACAACATGTTTTACGACAAGTATTTTGACAATTAACTAGACAACACGTTCTATGTCATAGTTAATGTGCCTGTTTATGCTGAAAAGCATTCAATAAATTTGCCAAATTTAAATGTATTGGAATCAGCCAGAGGCAGATGAGTACTGTAACTCCATAGCCCAGCATCTCTTTTAGCTGTCAAACATCATAAGGTCATAACAGCACCAAGAAGAGTAGGTACCTTAGTCATTACTCATAAGGTTACCGTTTATTGTAGAGTAGGTTTGAAAGGGACGAGTCATCTAAGCTAGAAGAAAATAACTTCATATATCCTACGATGGAACTTACTTTAAATTTTTGGAGTCAATGCTTAGGATGAATTTTCACCACTGTTTAAGTACAGTACTGTTAATGACAGTTAACTTTTCAAATCTCTATGTAAAAACAGGACAGATTTTTTTTCCCATCATTTTCAAAATTCAGAAAATGAGAATGGGACGATAAGATAAGAAGGAGAAATGCTGACTTTAGGATCTAGAATCGGGAAAATTTGTGGGTAAGACTAACATTAATCACTAAATCAAGGGAAAATCGTAAAATTTTGGTTAATTACATACCTGGTGAAGGGTTTGGGGCTCCAGTGTTCTGTACAGGACAAGAGTCGGACCCAATAGCCTGACCTTGGCAATAGCATTTAGTTTGATTCGAACTCAGATCATAACCACAAACACCCTTGGATTTTATGCACTCGTCACAAGCTTCCTTGCCCACCTTCCACTGCACATCGAATCCTTGTTGAATGGCCTGAAACGCTCTAGATGAATCCAAAATATTAGCTAAATTGGACAACGAAATCGGAATAACCACACTAGCGTTGCAAAATACGGGACCAACAGCGCCGGCTTGAATGTACCCAAATTGAAACGAAGAACAGTTGAATTGTCCGGCGAGGTGTCCAGTTGAAGATATGCAGTAGATTAGAGAGATGTTATGAAACCCAGGAATCATATCAAACAGGTTGTAATCAAGAGTGGTGTTAAGGAATATGGGTGGGCAGAGATCGTCGGCGAAATCGGCTCTCGCGATCGTGAGAGTCTGCGTGTTTTCCGATAATACCAGAACTCGATAATTTACCCCCGTAATGTTTATGCTCGTTGTACTTGCGTTGCAGCTGAGCTTCAGAGAAGGATGCCCACAACCTTCCGGCCGACTACCTCCCCAGAACGGGAATCCAACGCCGGTGATCCCTCCGCAGTCGAATGTGTTGTTACAGCTCGAGTACCAATTGTAAGAACACGACAAAAATGGAATTTCACCCATGACCCAGAATAGAAAAGCAAGAGAAAGGCGAATCGGAGGAGGAGGGTGAAACCGGAAACCCATTACCGGGGAGTAGAAACCAGAAGAGCTGTGAATTATAGGGTTGTAGAAAAATCTGAGAAAGAGGTATCCATCCAATCAAGGAAATTGACGAAGCAATGAAGTAAGAGAATTTCGAATTCGGGAAATCGCCGAAAAATCAAAACATGGTCGCTCTTCTTCCCAGCCCACCAAAGTAATCAAATGTTTTGAATCGATTTGGAAAATTGGATGGCTGTGATATCTTAACACCGGTTTGAGATTTACGGAATAGAAGCCCTGACCCCAGAGCTGCATCAATTTTGAAATTTTCATCCAAATTCGTGACCTTGTGCGTTTGATTGTCGAGAATTCAAGTGAAGAAGTTTTGTTTATATGAACACACAGAATTGACGAAGCAGTAGGATTTCTTGTCACAACATGACAAGGTGGTTGACTTGCTCTTGTTGTCTTTATGAGAACGTGGCAAAGTTTAATTGGTTAAGGTTAATGGTCTTTCAATGTTCACACTCTTTAACCATATAGAACCGAACCACACACTGGAGGTGGACAATATTGGTTTGATTATCCAAACATAGAAACCTAAGCCATATACAATATACCCATGTATTAACAACATATGCATACATGTCTTCTACTCAATTATGTAACATTTAGGACGAGAAATCAGGTATATCGCATACATAATTAGTCCAATCTATGCTACGTGAAACGAGATCTGTACGTTGTGTATTAATTTCCCCATTCAACGGTAGTTGATGCGGCAAGCCCTCGTGCAAGATCGGATCAAACATTTTAATTCGGGGTCGCAAGAGATGCACATAGCATAAGACTCAATTCTCAATCTCTTATTTATGTGTATTTCATGTAGTTAGCGTGATATATTAATATAATTATTTATAATTTATCATAATTACGTATACATCAAAGACAGCGTTATTTTAATAACAGTCCAAACATGGTCCGTCCCACTTTCGAACATGCTTTGGGCCGACCCTTTGGATACACCCGATAGGGGCAATGGCCAAGTCCGACTTGGTTCACGGCAAGCACATGCATTGCAGCGGAAGATGTATAACATACCTGTATCACGACTATAGCAAGAAAATTCAACTAGTTATAGGCTTGTCCTTATTTCAAAATTATTGTCAAGTATTTCAATTTAAAATTATGAAGCCAGAGAATCTGTTGGCACTGGTGATCTATCGAACAATAAGAATGAAAATTCAACTTCATTGGGAATTTCTTCAACCAAAGACACAATCAAATCAAATCCTTTTTTTCCAAAATAAGAATTACATGATATAAAACTCCATCAATCTGAAATTGACATACATAAAAAACTATATATTATATGGATGCTTCATCTTCACCGTTTTCTTCCTCTAATCCATTTTATTTGCTCCATAAAATCACTCTTATACCAGATCAAACTCCAGAATATCTCCATCAGCATATGTTTTAATCAACAGAAATAATCATCCATTTGGTTCTTACTTCAGTTCTTGTGCTGCATCCTTCCACTCTCTGCTCCGGCATAAGGATCGATTTGGACGTTAATAACGGCAGGTTTCCGGGCAGAAAATGACTCCGAAAGGGCAGTTTCCAGTTCATGTGGAGTCCCCACCAGATACCCTTTACCTCCAAATGCTTCAATCATTGTGTGATAGGCTGCACCGGGGACAAACGAAGTGGGTGCAGGATCGTCTTTGTAGGGTCCGCTGATTTCTTCTGGGCTCCTCCTATCACCCCCGTATACACCGCCATTGTTGAAGACTATCACGACAACTGCCAACTGGTATCGGACCAATGTCTACAAAACCAAGAAGAAGAGCGCAACAATTGAAGTTTCAATCGGGATACAATCAGATGAATGATATAATCAAACGAGGGATGATAAAATACATAGATTCCAGCAAGCCAAGCATCAATCTAGAAAAGTCTTTGATTTTGA